>CM019170.2:41426939-41621651 GCA_009739505.2 Apolygus lucorum | reverse complement strand
AAAATTATAGCTATTGAGTCGGAGAATTCAGTTCTAAGAGAGGTGGCGACGATCTCTAGAACAGAGCCTTCCCAACCAAAGTCTAAAACTTTAAAACCCCGCGATGAAGAGGATACAGACACAGCCGATGAGGATGATTTGGCTACTGACACGCAGTGGATCAGAGTAAAGAATAAAAGGAGAAAAACTTACAAATCTCCTCCTGAGAAGCAGGGCAAAGTACGAGAAAAATCCCCCTCTCGTATAAGTTCCAAAGAAAAGAAGGTATACCTCCTATTACAATTTCTGGAATCAAAGAGTATCCTGTGCTACTGGGTATTTTGAAAGAAGCCACAGACAAGCCATGTAAGGTAACAGCCCTTAATAGCGACCAGTGGAAGGTAAATGTCTCTGATGGGGACATATACCGACAAGTCTCAGCCAAACTGAGAGAAAAAGAAATAGAGTGGTTCAGCTATGAGGACAAGAATGCAAGAGCCATCAAAGTAGTGGCTAGAGGATTGCATCCTACGTGCCCAAAGGATGAAATTGTGACGGACTTACTGAATCAAGGACTTAAAGTACTTGATGCAGTAAACCTAAAAAAACGTGTGGACCCATCGAATGAGAAAAACATCAATGGAAACGTGAGTGACAACAAAGTCATTAGTGACGATTCGATGTATCTTTCAACGCGATATTCAACATCAAAATAATATCGGAAGGCAGTATCGATATCGATAGAATATTGGTAGAAAAATTCTGATTTTACTGATATCGAGTATGTTTTTGCATATTTTTTCATCAATTTCAGTGATATTGATAGAATATCAAAAGAAAAATACTGATTTCACTGATATCGAATATGTTTCAGCATATTTTTTTCATCAATATCAGTGATATCGATAGAATATCGAAAGAAAAATACCGATATCGAATATACTTTTGCATAGTTTTTATCAACATCAGTGATCAGGATAAATTATCAGAAGAAAAATTTTGATTTCCCTGATATCGAATATGTTTTTGTATCTTTTTTTTTATCAATAGGTATCTAAACATAATGCCAGTTTGAATTTTACTCGTAAACAGTTGTAATTATACGTAATATATTACAATAAATTAATACAAAACAGAAATGCTGAACGCGAAATCGAAAGGAAAAGAAGTGATAACGATGTCTTGTCCCTCTTCCCATATCGATTATCGAGCATGAGAACTGTAAGTCCGACATAGTGGGTTGTCATGTTATTTTCAACATTGTTGTTTATTTGTTGCGTTCATCGTCCGTTTCTGTTTACTTTGGGTTTTCAATATTTTGCATATTTTAGGGAAAAATGATAAATTACAGTGGGAAGAAATATAACCATCACAACCGATCACAGAGTAATGGAGACAAGTTAACAGAGAAGAAAGCCAACGTTAAAATGGTGTGCAAGCATTTTTGAGGCCGCCTCAGTTGTGCCATCTACTTTCAGCTAGGATTGAGGAACTACTACAGAAGTGGTGGGGGGAGAGGGCACACTCTTCATACCGCTTCTTTTCAAATCCTTTCGAATGACCAGAAATTGATAACTTTGCGTTTGATCATCATTTAGATTTGCAAAAATTACTTAGAAAATCCAATCGACTACTCAAATGTTCAATCGACAACTGCCACCCAAAGAAACGTTTGAAACCCAGTGTATTAATGAAAATCGCTCGATTTTTTCTTACATATCGCGAATATAACTAGTTGTTATCAAAATAATTACTTAGATGCGGCCAGTAACGCACCAAGGAGAAAAATATGTGATAAACAAGGTGACTTGTTGTGATGAGGTTGGGAACAAACGATCGTGAATGCGATCTGTTGCATTCCGCTATAACTACATCCTGGAGCTCCACCAATCAGAACGCTTCTCAGGCTCCCAGATTCAGCTTTCAGCCCAGTGCAACCGATATTTCATTTCTTTCGATGTCAATATTTTCCTTTCAATGTTCGATAATGTCGCAAGAAAACTATCGATACAAATATCGGTAATATCGAAACAAAATATCGATATCAATAAATATAGAATTGTCACTAAAAGTCATATCTTCTCTGAGAATCACACTAGGTCTGTTTTCAGTATTGAACTAGATTTTCTTAAGAATCGAAAAGAGAACCAAAAGAATGGAGGCAAATTTTATTACATCGAACACATTATTTCTTTCGTAGATTGTAGAGGGGTAAACTGCTCACAGCTGTTAACTGCTCAACGCAATCCTAGTTGAAAATGCCATCTCAGTTGTATGGTTGCGGGGCTTTTTAGTTTGGGTGAATGAATCTAAAACGCAATAGGATTGGGCGAAAATCGCAATGGTTATGGGGAAAGGCTCAACGGAGAAGGTGATGGGTTGGGGGGATCGAAGATGAACCCCGAAATGGATGAAGATCTGTGTAATAAGTCAGGCTGTCGAATACTTGGTTTTGCTGTACCGTAGGAATAAATCAAATCAGTCATCATCACAAACTTTCTTAAGGTGCGGAAACACGAGTACCCAATACTCGCCAAGTACCGAGTCTACTTGTGGGTCTGTTCAGAGAGGCAGTCCAGAACCAGTTTGGAACCAAACTGGAACTGAAGAAGGGGGGGGGGATAGAGGCGAATGGACTCCTCCAGGCTCCTCCAAACCGTTCAGGACTGCCTCTCCGAACAGACCATGTGTGTCTTCATATTATCTTCGTCCTTCGGTACTCTGGTCACACATGCGGAGTTGGCCGAGTAGCGCGTACAACCTCGAGCATTGACGAGTGCTCTAGACAAGTAAAAAATCGAGAATAGTAACGTCTAGAGCAAAAAATGTGATCAAACTGAAAGGCGGTTCCATCACTTCTAGACAAGACCAGCGAAACTTCCCCGTTTCAATCACGAGTACTTGGACGAATTTGTAGCCAAGGCAGATGCTCGTTACTTGGCTCGCTACTCATCTCCTTTGACAGCCACAAAACCGCACCCAAATACTCGGTACTCACCAATTCACAAGTACGCTTCCTCCTGGGTACACGCAGGAAATCAACGAGATTTGTTCACTACTCGCCGGGACTGCATGTGTATCTGCACCTTTACATTTGGAATGTGGAGGCAATCCCTCGTTCAGTTCCCCACCAGTAGGGTCGCTAGTGGCAACCACCTGTGAAGCCATTCCGTTTAGTTAGTTTCAAGTTGTCAAATGTGATTCTCATTAAATATTTCTTTGCTGAAGTCGTGCGTCCCTCGCCTATAAACCATCTAAAAGACTTCGTTGCCATCAAACGTAATTTCGCGATTGTTGTAGCGGACACTCACATTCGCTAAATATTTTAAAACATCATTTTCCTCAATGCAACTATGCCTCCAGCGCTTCCAGCATCACAGGTAGCCTTCTTCACAACGTTTGTAGGTCATCAAACTTGTAAAAGCATTGTAAACTATATCATGATAAGAAGCCCAAAGAAAAAAGATTACCACCCATACGCAATGCTGCGCTTTAACCCAAACACATCAGTTATCAAACGACCTTTCACCTTCCATTCCCCCAAAGCCAAGGTCCTCATGGTTGCATGCGACTGACAATGAGGAATTTCACCGAATTCTGTTTGCATTTTTCCTGAATAGTTAATGGTGTGGGGTAGATGAAAATCGGGTTGATTTCAGAAAATAAGTCTTCTGTTATTTTTGGGAGACAATCAAAATTTATGATTTAAAAAAAACCGGGAAAACGGACCTCTTCAACGTGAAGCGGAAATGCTTGCTGATTGGCTGTTCAGATTGCTGTCTCCTCCCAGTGTTGCCCGATGGTACGACGAAATCGTGTTATCTAAGAGGAAAGTTATCAAACGAAAACAGGGGAAACCTAATTTTCCCCATCTTACTTTTTCTATTTTTTTCTTCAGTTTTTCGATTTCGATCTTTACTGGTTTTGTGAAATTTTGCATCTGGGGACTATAGATTTCACGATCTCAGCGCTTCAAGTGGCAACTATTCCAGGATGACGTCATTTTCCCGGTTTTTTTAAACATTCGTATTTTCTACACTGTTTTGTTTATTCGTAAATTAGGAAGTTCGGGCTGAAAGTTTGCCTTAGGAGGTTTTTCGAGGTGCTGAATCCGATTTTGGGGTCAAAAATAGGAAATTCCGACATGGTGAAATTCCTCATTGCCAGAGAAAAAGGGAGGAAAATTGTTTATTCGTAGACAGAGGTCAAGGGGTTCCCCCTTTTTCTCTGGCATATATTGTTCGATTTTGATGATTCAGGCGACAATCTTTTAGTTTTTCATTTCCCAAGGTAGATGCAATAATGAATTTCGAAAATTTCAAATTTGGATACAATTTTGAGCGCTAGCTTGTAAGAGATTAGTTCCCATTAGATTTCATGATCTCAGCGCTTCAAGCGGCCGTTCATGAACTATTCCAGGATGACGTCATCCTCCCGGTTTTTTTAAACGTTCATATTTTCTACACTGTTTTGTTTATTCGTAAATTGGGAAGTACGGGCTGAAAGTTCGCCGTAGGGGTTTTTCGAGGTGCTGAATCCGATTTTGGGGTCAAAAATATGAAATTCCGACATGGTGGAATTCCTCATTCTTTGTGTAAGAGGTGAAGTAAAAGTTTGGATGCACACGTTTTGATACAAGGTTTTGAAGTTATCAACTGCTTATCCATCACTCAAATACACTCGAACTATATTTTCGTTGTGAAAAAATGAGATTTCATTGTAAAAAAAAAAACTCGGAACTAACCTTATCACGCTCTTCCATCATCATGTGTCGGTACTTACTAATTAACGTTGCACTAATTTAATTATTTCAGCCCGACATCCAAACTGTCGCGACCCTCTGGTTCCAAGGCGATGAAATTCGACGAAATGAACATTCTGGAGACCCTCCACCCTCCAGGCAAGGATTATGGACACATGAAAATCGATGAGCCGAACACTCCGTACGAAAAAGCGTTGCCGGATGAGACGGACACAGTCGACCCTGATGAGCTTACTAAACGGTAAGTCGGATTCCGCTTAATTCCTGAGTACATTCAAGAATTTAGTATGGAAGTGCATTAGTATGAAAGCACAACTGAATATCAGCTTCACTGGTGAAAACTGAACTCAATTTGACTGTTGAAAACAATTCAAATTGGACCATGTGGAAGGAATGAAGTGCCTCAACTACGGATCGGTATCGAACAGCAGCCTATGGGTATTAGGTATTTATATGGCGAAAATATCGCCCAACATTCTTAGCTATGCATCGATAATTTTAAATTATTTTCTTTTAACTCCTTTATTGAATTTATAGTTATTATTAATATGACCAGGCTCTCCTTTAATGTTATTTTATTCCTTCAACAGGCTCGAAATGGGTAAAGACAAGGCGCCGAAGGCAATGCAAGTATCCTCCAGTTCTGAAGATGAGGAAGAAAGCGAAGAAGACAGAGGTACGTATTTTCTCTGCTGATTCACAATTCTGTTGATGTCCATTTGGATGAGCATGTCCTGTGATCACTCACTTGGTTTCATTGTATTGTTAAAAGGACATTTTTTTACTCGAAGTCTAAGAAGTTAATGATCTCAAAATTTATGTTGGATACAATAGAGAGTTACAGCAACATTTGGAACCGTTCAGACGTGAGAAGCTGCTAGGGCAAGCATCGAGTGGATGCTAACTTTCCGACGTGAGTCTCACGTCAATGACGTGAGGCTCATGTGATTGACGTTGCTTCAAATTTTTTCAACACTCCATAGGTAACGTCAACTCAATCCGCAGTTTTTGTTTTCGTTGAACCGATAAAGGAAAACAGGAAGGAAAATATAAGGAAATCAATGAAGTACGCTCGTTTATTTCCCAAAATAATCGTAAAATTATAAATAAATAAATGTAAAATGAATGTGAGCACCTAATCGTGCATTTCAGTCCATCCCCTTGGTAGTTTATGACGAGGTTGGTAGTTTATGATCGACCTCGGACTAATCAATCTTTTCGTATTATATTCCAATATTACCTTTTCGAAGTAAAATAAATACGAAGTCGGTCAAAAAGGTAGAGGAAACTTGCCTTCAATGGGGAAGAAATTGAGATCGATCGTCCAACTGATGTCATCGAGATTGAACATCCGCCATCCACACTTCAGACGCCGCAACAGACTGAAATGTATAAGGGAGCAATATTCACTTCAAGCGAAATGTATAAGGGATCAATTCTTCAATCTTCAATTCACTTTACCGCGATCCCAAAGATAAAGAACTCGAAAAAGAGTCACCGAAACTCTTCAAAACAGAATGATCAGCTGATTGACGGCGGCCATTAGCTCAGCCACAAAAACAAGGAGTTGACCTAGTAGAATATCTCACGTCAAAAACGCGACTCTCACGTCGAAAACGCGAGAGGGCCGAGTCAACCATCTTCTGTGAGCCTCACGTCATGCGCGAGGCTCGCGTTTTCGACGTGAGTCTCGCGTTTTTATATGTATCTTGGCCCGCTGTAACTCTCTAATAAACTTGGTAACGTGTAACTTCCTGAGACAACTCTATCCCTGCAAACCAGCTCCCCCGCAACTTTGGAGAGGACCAAAGTCTGCCTCTTCAGGTTATAATACCAAAACTGCTCCTCTGCTTCGCCATTCACTTCCTTCTTCCTCTTCACGGTTGATCATTTTCAGTTATACGATTGATTGTTACTTCGGTATCCTTCAGAAGATTCACTTCGAACAATTTAATGATTCAGAACATCATTATGGATAATAATTTCATCATGTGTTGTGCTAACGTTTTTTCCTTGAATCAGATGAGATAAGCTCAGGTACCTATTCTGATAAACCTTGAGATAATGCGAAGTAGCTGATCCCTAGCGGAGGACACATCGATACCTTAAAGCACAAAGCCGCTATGTCCAAAAACGGAGTTTTGAGAAAAACGCAAAAGAAGTTTTCACCAGTGCACAATTCCTAAAATAATCGCTTATTCCACTAAAGTCATTAATTTCTTATAAGCTATACTCTTCAAGAAGATCTTCCAAAAATAGTTTTATTGAATTTGAGATTTTCTGAAATAAAAAAAATAAAAAATGTGGGAGATGGATGGACATAGCTCTTTTGGCCAAGTAAGATTAGGGACATGGATCCTCTAGCCAAGTTCGATTGTGGACATGACCCCTTTGGGTAAGAGATTTCATCACGCTGTCGATAATAATTTGGCTTCACCACCGGTTTTTTGGTGACAGACTGGCACCAGAGGGTGGTGACGCCAGGCGGTTTCGTGTGTTGGTAGGTGTAGTTGATCATGAATTTTGGAAAGTTATTCATGCATAATACATGGATTACTAAATCAATAATTATATTTTTCAACTCTTTTATTCTCCTAGAAATCTCAAATAATTACAAAGTATTAATATTACCTATATCAATTAGGAGCACAAAAATTGAAGGAACTTCTGGTTTCAAAGGATCACCAAAATCGTCTTCTTCAACTACCTATCTGATCTTAAGTTGCCTATTGTTTAATAAAATATCACGGAAATTCAACGTACCAAAAAAAGCTATTTAAAAATGAACTATCATCAAATTTTGGATTATTATTAGTATTAACCATCTACATAGAATACTACCTACTTGCAATAAAATCTGTGTCCTGTTTGGTTGCGAAGAATGCACAACTGAGTGCTACACAAAACTCATTTCAATGAAACGATCAATTCTCGCATTTAATAAGCTGAAATCTAAACGAAAATTAGGCATATTTCCTATAATGAACAATCTTTTGGGATTCAGTTTTGGTTTTCTGATTTATTTCAATCCCAACCCTTGATTTCTTAAAGGGAGAGAACGGTGTTTTTTCTCTGAATAACAGTATCTACCTTCCATATACCTAGCGCTCAGGAGAGCTATGTCCGGACAAAGCTCGAGTGTCCACAACACGATTGAATTTTATGGCTATCTTATTGGGACATGGAACCATTGTGCATTCCTCTTCTGGACAAAGCACATAATGGCATTAACGATTTTTCGAGAGAGGACATAGAACCCTGTCAATTTTTCCGTTTTTAAGCAATTTTCAAAGTTTTTAGAGCTACAATCATGTATCCTTATGAAAGAGTATGGTCCTATGATGTGACTGACCCATTTATCTGAAAAGTCACATTTTTGGACATAACGCCTTTGTGCTTTAAGGTATCGACATGATCTAATGCTGCTGGTGTGGTTTATACGTTTGTCAAAAAACGCCCATTCTACATTATTGTTCTAGTCGCGTAATTTTGTATTGTGAAATAATTATGAGTGATTTACTCTCGTCAAATTGGAGGCTTTACACTTTTACTCTTTACACTTTTAATTGGAGATTTAACTAATCCGTTGGAGGTTTTAAACATCAATTTGAAGCTTTTCCATTTCAAGTTTTAGGTTTACTTTTGCTTCCGAGTCTACCAAGGTAGCGGAAGCTTTGCTTTCACTTTTCAAGGATGAAAAAAAAGTTCTCCAAAATCAAATTTTCACTCGTGTTTTGCTTTTTAGACATTTCTGAACAATTTTGGTTCCGTGTCTGTCTGTCTGTGTGTCTGTCATGAATTCCTTGTAACGCGCATAACTATACGAAGTTATTGTCCGATTTCTATGAAATTTTCAGGGATTGTGCGGGTTGGTGTGTAGACGGTCCCCTATGAAAATCATCATCCTCGGACTGATAGAAGCGACTGCGCATGCACAAACGTGAATTCCTTGTAACGGCTGTAACTTCCACTTTTTCTACCCGATTTCGATGAAATTTTCAGGGATTATGCGGATTAGGTTGTAGATGGTCCCCAATGAAGATCACCACCTTCGGACTGATAGTAGCCGCTGCGCATGCGCAAACGTGAATTCCTTGTAACGGCCATAACTTCCACATTTTCCATCCGATTTTGATGAAACTTTCAGGGATGTTTCAGATCAGTATTTAGATGGTCCCCAATGAAAATCAAGGCCTTAAATTTACAGTAGCCTCTGCGCATGCGCAAACGTAAAATCCTTGTAACAGCCGTGCATTTGTCGCCCTCGCGTGTGACATGAGACTCTCAAGTCCTATTCAACCAATCACCTGTCCCCTATAGTTCAGTGGGCAGCACTCTGGACTCCTACCCTGTAGTCCCAGGTTCGACTCCCAGTTAAGTTAAGAAATTTTTTGATCCAATCACTACGCACTTACATTTTTCGTCCGAATTTGATGAAATTTTCTAGAATTTTCCAGATTAGCGTGTAGATGGTCCCCTATGACGGTAGTGAAAGGTACTTAGAGATTGGTGTTTTGAGATTAACTACTATGCATCGGATCATCTATATATTCGGGTTATGGATACGAGGAAGCTATGCGCCACAACCACTTGGCAGACGTTTTTTCATTTGATGTCGCCTCTCCAGCTGTTGTTTTGCGTTGCTCAACTGAACTATTTTAAAGGGCCCCGGAATTGATGATTACTCCCCATCATCCTATTGTTCCCATTTAATATCTTATTAAATCATCTAAGAAAATCGCGCGATGTGCTGGCGGTGCTACGCAATCTTCTCATTTACCTTCCTGTACTCGACTTTAATAGTTAGCGAAGACACTGTGTAGTCCAGCATTCGGTGATTAATCGCGAAGACGGTATCGAAGTTTTGTTCTCTGGTCGTTCTCCCATCTTGAAATCACTTCCGGGTTCCTAAGAGTCTATGTACCGAATTTCAGCTCCCTAGGAAGAAGCCAGTTCTGGCTCAGCTGATCAGACATAACTGAGTTATTTTCTACCTCTTCAGTACCCTCTTAGAGATTGCACTAAAATTTACCGCTCTAGGATGAACAGCAGTGAAGTCGAGATTGCTCACTTAGCTGATTTTACATTCCTGAGAACCTACTTAGCTCTTGAAGGTGTTCGATATAAGAACGACGAAACTTAAGGGATCGATTCTGCAACTAATTTGCAACTTTTATTCTATACTATTTTTCACTCTTATACAAATCTGACGTTTTTACGCGTGATTCTGCCTGCACCAACGCGTTACAGGCGTGCAGGCAGAAAAAGAGCCCCCAGCACTTCGCCTAGGCGACCACAAAATCGGCCCCGGAAAGGCTAATCATCCTTATTGTTTGAAATCCATGCCAATATCGATAATGAGGAATTTTACCGAATTCTGTTTGCATTTTCCCTGAATAGTTAATGGTGTGGGATAGATGAAAATCGAGATGATTTTGGAAAATAAGTCTCCTGTTATTTTTGGGAGACATCCAAAATTTATGATTTCAAAAAATAACCGGGAAAACAGACCTCTTTAACGTGAAGTGGAAATGCTCGCTGATTGGCTGTTCGGATCGCCATCTCCTCCCCTTGTTGTAGATTGTAGATGAATCCGCGGATCAGGGTGATGGGAGCCCAAAGCACTGAAGCCTGGTGGCTTATTGTGCTACTCCGCGGATTCTTTTCCTAGTCAAAGAGTCCCAGCCCTTTGGTAAGGGCCAGTAGCGGTTTGGCTAGATTTGTGTTGGGAAAAGCCTCCATGGATGTAGCGGCTAAGCCGCAGCACGTCCCTATACCTGGTAAACCATGTAAGTCGAGTTTATCAAATTCTACAGGGGACACTAAAAACTGAATCATTAAGTTTTCATTCCATAAGTTTTTTCGTTCCATTCCATAAAATTGGTGGTAACAGTAGTATTTCAAAGAGCCTGAGACTAATTTCATCAAAATTTACTTTAGCGAACGACAAAATGGACTTACATGCTTTTACCCAGCCTTTGACACCCGACTTACATGGTTTTCAATTTGATTTTTATGAAAATATACCCAGCTTGGGTTATTTTATTATTAGGAATATTATTCAATTTTTTTCTCCAGGTTTCAAGGTTACACAAAATACCCAAATCGATGCAAAAGGAAAATATTTAAATGAAAATTCATAGGCGTTGACTAATACGCAGTCCAACTTAGTCAGAACAATAGTCTTCAGTTTAAGATATTACTAGAGTTGAGCAATAAATTATTCAATATACTACCAATTCCTCAATTACCATTTCTTAAATTACAACCATTACTTATAGGAACACTTTACCTATCACAACCGTAACTAGGTAGGTATGCATTTAATGTGAAGTGTTAGGCAACTAGGTACTTTTGTTTCATTAAAACAAGGGATGAGTTAGGTATGGGTTAGAGATGAACTGGATATGGGTTGAGGATGGGTTAGGGATGGGATAGGGGTTAAGGGTAGGTTGGAGATGAGCTAGGGACGGGTTAGGGGTGGGCTGGGTATAAGTTAGGGGTTGGGATAGGTCAGGGCTGGGTTGGGTTAGAAATAGACTAGGGATGGGTTAGGAATGGGATGTGTTAGTAATAGGTTGGAGATGGACTAGGGATGGATTGAGGATGGGTTAGGTATGAGTTAGGTTAGGGATGGGATAGGGGTTAAGGATAGGTTGGAGATGGGTTAGGGGTTGGGGTCAAGGCTGGGTTAGGGATGAGCTGGGGATGGGTTATAGATGACTAGGGGTGGATTGAGGTTGGGTTAGGGATTGGTCAGAGCTGGATTTCCTTAATGGTTATCTCATTATTATCTCTTTTATCAATAATTTTACAGAGTTTCCTGTAAAACATAAGCAGACCAATAGCACACTACTAATCTCTTGTTGTTCTTTCTAACAACAGCATTACAGCTAGGTCAAACAGCCAACAAAATCAATCAATTCATCTAAAATATCCTCCTAAATAATGTAAAAATAATTTAGAAACAATGCGGAAAAACACGTGATCTTAGGTAGGTAAGTAAAAAACCACGTAGGTAGGTCGTGATCTTAAGGTTGGCCACAGTATGGAAAAATCACGCGTCTGCAGAACACAAGGAGTGGAATTTATTGCTGAAATTAAGCCTTATAAAAAGGTTTCTATTTATGATCACTTTCTCCGAACTCCATTTATGAATTTTGTAAACTTTTACATGAAAAAAAAAGAAAAAAACTGACTATCTTTGATGGAAACTTGCCACCAGCGTGAGCTGCTCACTTTTATGAAGGCATACACAGGACTTACATGGTTTTCCGGCGAAAAAAGAGGTAACTGACTTACACGTTTTTTAAATGCTTTCTGGATAAAAAACTATTCTTCAGATTGGAAAACGGCTTCACTAAACGGATCAAGAGACCCTAATTTACCCGAAAAGCTCAAAACCTTATTTTCGAAAAAATACCGACTTACATGGTTTACCAAGTATAGGGACGAGCAGCTCTTCAGTGGCGCTGGGGTTAGGTTTGGCCACCATGCGCTTACTTAGAGCAAGACCTCTAAGGTTTGACCTCCCCTTGATGCCCGATGGAATGACGAAATCGTGTTATCTCAAACTTCATTTTCTCCATCTTGCTTTTTCTATTTTTTGTCTTTAGTTCTTCGATTTCGATCTTTACTGATTTTGTGAAATGTTGCCTCTGAGGACTGTACAAAGTGAGATTTCACGATCTCAGCGCTTCAAGCAGCCGTACATGAACTATTGCTGGTTGACGTCATCCTTCCGGTTTTTTTAAACCTTCATATTTTCTATCTGTCTTGTTTATTCGTAAATTAGGAAGTACGGGCTGAAAGTTCGACATAGGAGGTTTTTCGAGGCGCTGAATCCGATTTTGGGGTCAAAAATAGGAAATTCTGACATGGTGAAATTCCTCATTATTCATACCTGGTCAGATGTTGTGCGTTCTAGCTTATTCTAGGCTCTAAAGCTGGGTTCACATAGGTGCGTAATGTCCGTAATCCATAGTGCGTAATTGGATGCTATTGGAGGCAATTGAGGGGGCGGGTCTGATCTTTGTGGATGTCGACTTTTGGAGCTGAGTGTATCGTTTTGAAAAATTGGATATTTTGCGCATTACATATGAACTTCAACAATCTTCGGTAAACTTCGAAACAAACTCTCGTCATTTGTTCACGGAAAGTTTATTGATTCGGTCTCGTTTATTGACAAAACAACAAGAATCATTGTTTTGGTTTGGAAGCAATTCTGCGCAGAACGTACTGCGCGCTTCTGCGTAATCGCGTAATCATTCAGCCATGTGATCGGTTATTTCTGCATTACAAAACACCCCCACTTCTCTTTTTGCACATTACGCATTACGGACTTTACGCACCTATGTGAACCCAGCTTTAGTACGTAAGTGAGTGCGGATGACTTGTCGCTCGTTTGTTTCACAGCCAAGAGGAAGGCGTTTGAAGCAAAACGAAAACAGCATTACGATGAGTACAAAGAATTGAGATCCCGCAAAAATAAATCTGAGAAGAAACAAAAGAAGTAATCTTCAGAAATCCGTTCGTTAAATAAATTGATCATTTTAACTGGTTATTGTTTTATTTGTGATTAATAAGGTAGGTACAAGCCGACTTCCGCAGCTTTGATACTGTAACACTTTCAATGCGGGCCCCGAAATTGAGACTATTCCCAGGCACGGGACCCTCTGTGGAAGCAAATATCACGTACCCCCGAGCAGAACGGGCCACTTAGTGTAATCGGGCTTGTCGGCCAGAACTGGGGATATCTCCACTAATAAATGATAGAGGTGAAAAAGGCGACTTCTGTGATGTAAGTAGGTAACTAATGGAGAGAAATCAGAAGAATCATAGGTGGCACTGTACTTGCTAGCGGAAATTTTAAAGTTGTCAACCAGTCTGAGACTCCATGATGCAATAAGACATCACCCGTGACTGGGGAAGTCCTGCATGATGTAATATGACATCATCTGCATTGAAAGTGTAAAGGAAGTACGGGACTTTCTTTATGTGTGTTCATTTTTTCCTCTTACAAAAAAATTCTAAATTCATTTAATATTAAATACTTCATAAATACGGGCCAAAATGTCCAAAAAAGTAAAATTTGAAAAAAATTTAAAATTGAAATTTTAGTGTCAAATTTGTTTAATAAAAACTCTCTATATGTTTATGGAAGACAAAAACCTCTGAAAATTCAATGAGGACAATTCTAGCTTGTAGAATACCAGAGAAAATGGAAAGACAAATTTCTGTGATATTGAAAGACACTAAAAGTTTTCAAGTGCTCTCTGCAGGTGAGAGCTAAACTACATCGCATCTCCACCCCATCAAAAATGGACACCATGGGGCTGGGTGGCTTTCTACCCTTCCAACCAAGGCACCACAGTGTTGCCAACACGTGCATGGATCTGGCAACGTTGTATAACCTTCTCATTTTGTCTCTTCAGGAAGAATCCCCGAAATCGTGTCTCCTGTGTGGGTGTGGCACAAAGCTTCCTCGTGTCCGTAAAAATATTGTAAAGATGATCCTATGCGTAGTACTTGATCAAAACTTCAACCTTCAAGAATCTACATCAACACTTCAACCATAACCATAATGATATTTTTGCATTAAAAACTATTTATTTAATTTTTTGTATACCTACTTATTAATTCAATATTAATAAATTAATAGGTGTACAAACAATTTTTAATGAAAAATTTACCAATATTGTCAAGTGAGTGCTTTTCGAGATCAGGGGATGTGGAAATTCATAAACCAGTACTAGTACATATTCTATTCCAACCTAACCATCTCTCCTTGCAAGAGTCAATTCTAACAAATATGTATATTAGATACGCGATTAGGTGTATAGTTCAGTGTGTTCAACCGAAGATGTAAATGATTTTTGAAGTCAAAAAATTCTCACTTAAGTACATAAAAACGGTGGGATTCTATTGGACTCAGAAGATTCACGAGAGCTGAATGAGCAGTAGCTCTGAAATGAATTAACCATTTTTCTCCTTTGAAACTAAGTATCGCTGTATAGAGCTCACAGTACGAGTACATTATCGAACACGTCATCATGGATGCTATATCTCGCGGGGCCCGCAACTCACGGGCACCGCGAGTCACGGTCGACGCTCAACGAGCGTCCAACGCGAGAACCACGTCGCGGGCACCGCGAGATGTTATAACCTACGCCACTTATAACCCCTTCCTATCAAAAGGCGGAAAAATGCGCATTTTTTGGCATTTGTTCCTTCAATCTTTCAAACAATGCACATATTTTACAAACTTTCTTCAGTAACAACTGCATACCTAGTTATAATTTTTACCTCATCATTTTACTTATTCACGATTGCTCATTTTGTACGTAATTTAATTCATTCATTATCGTTCTTTTTAATTGACTTTATTCATTAGGTATCATTCTCTTCCTCTATTTTTCATACACATTTTATTCATTCATAATCTTCTTATGAATTTTCTTCGCACTTTGAAGAAAACAAAGGTATTGGGGGAAAACCAAAATTGTGTCTCAAAAAATACCTACTGTAGGTACCTAGCTTTGAAAACTATTTTGATAATTTTTTATAGATTTTCCAAAGTAAACATTCCTTTGCTAAAATGTCCATAATAATGAGGGAAACTATTAGTTTGTTGGCCAACATTTGAGAACTGTCCTAAGTAGTACAATTTTCAAAAAGTAGGGTTCGAAAACGTGTCTTTTCTAAAAATTGTGGTATAGTCGGTATTGAATATTCCAACCTTCATGAATAGTGGTAATTCGACGTTTAAATTTGTTATCGAATTGATTTCAATGTTATGATTTTGCTTTCCTAGGTAGGTACCTACGATTATTTTGAACAAAACTCGTAATAATATTCTTTCACGTAACTAAGTACTAACTACCTAATCGTGAATGAAACCTCAATCCAGGAGGTTTTGTCAATCCAGGAAACTATTAAGAGAATCTTCTATATCAATAATTGAATGATGATGTCCATTGAAAAACAATAGAAATGTTGAAATAAAAAAGCCTGAATTCATCATTTTCGGGAAATTTTCAAACTTTGATGTTATGTAAACTTTCCGATAAAATATGCCTGCTAGCGCAAAAATAGTATTTTAAATAATAAATAATTACCTACTCCCTAAAATGCAGAAACTCACAAAAATGGAGACTTTTTTGCGCAAATATTTGAGCTGGAAATCCTCTTCTTATCACTATCCTACCTACTTTTAACTGCAAAAATATTTTTTGCCTAATACTGTTTGCAACCAAGATCAACGTAGATAGGTGAGGTGAGAGGCAGGTGAAAATTGTAACATAAAGTTATCTTGTAGGTAGACGAACAAATCAATTAACAAATCTCATGTTATATTAAAAGCAATAGGTATATATTTCCATTCATTTATTTTCAAATTCATTCAGGTTTCATCATTCAAATTCATTCTTGTTCCGAAAAGACGTCTAGGGACTTGTTTTCCGGAATCTGAAACAAAAATTAGTACCCGCAGGCAGTTAGCTATACTCTTCTCTCTCCAAGTACCTAGTTGAAAGTACCGGTAAGAGGGTAGTAATATGAGTAGGTAAACTATGTACCTATCACACATAAATAAATTTTAATACGATTTCTTATCTCGAAGTTAGGTGGATAGGCAGTTGATTGTTCGATGGACGAATTAAGTAATTCGGACGTAGACTGATGAATGATCATTAGGTAGGTATTCCATGATAAAAAGCACGAATCACAAAAGCATCATTCTGGCGTAATACACTACAGCAAAATAATTGCTATTGCAAATGAACCATTAGGTATTTCCGAAATGATTTCCACCAAAAATGAAACTCGGGCCACAAGACGACAAGACAGAAATACAGAGTTGGTGTGACGCTTGACGGTACTCTAGGTTTGTAGGGTCACGTTGATCCCCAAGAATGAAGGTTAGCATCTCAAATTGCTCGTCCTAGGAGAATCTCACGGTGACGTGAATTTCACGGTGCTTGTGGCATGCTAAAACTCTCTAATGCGCCAAAATAAGGACGTACCTATTAGACCGGGAGCCGAGGCCAAAAACGGTGACTTACGAGTTGAAAGCTACCAACCAATTTTTATTAAAATGTCCTCCAAGGTGAGTAAAAAAAATGGATTGCCGCCACTCCAAAGCCCCGTCTTTCAAAAATGGCGGCCGTTTGAAATTGTCAAATTTAGAGAAATGATGACTTACGTAGTTGATGGCTGGAAATAAATTCACTTGCAAGAACTAATTGTCTAAAGGTGGAAAATAAATCTCTGCCACCCTAGTTCCCCGCTCCTGTACAGGCAGAGTCGATCAAATTTTGACCATTTTTTGACTTATTAGTTGACGGCTGAAATTTTTGTAGTAGGTTGGTATCCACGAGAAGGAAACAAAAAACTATCTCTGCCCTCCCCAACCCCCGTCTTCCGCTCAGCAGAATCGATTCAAAATTGTCAAATTTTGACTTATTACCTAGTTGACGCGTGAATTTTTGTTTACTAGTTCTCTATACATATCTGGTTAATAAAAACCATCTCTGCCGTTTCGATTCCACGTCGTTCGTTCAGCAGAGATGGTCCAAAATGGGAGATGGTCCAAAGATCATTCATCTCTGCTGAATGAACGACGCGGAATTAGAATGGCAGAGTAAGGAATTTCGAAAGAACTAATAATTACCTACTCGCAAAATGAATTCCAGCCATCAACTCGTAAGTCAATTTTATGGTGCTGAATTTCACCCTGCAGATTTTACACACATATTCGTGTACATATTGGCTTCTGCTTTACAAATGACGCGTTTCCAAGATGGCAGAGTGTGTTTTATTGTCTTACAGTAGCATGTAGGAGAAATTTTGCAAATTCCAGCCATCAACTAATAAGTCCATTTTTGGACCAAAATTTGACCAATTTGGACCATCTCTGCTGAATGAACGACGCGGATTCAGAATGGCAGAGTAAGGAATTTCGAAAGAACTAATAATTAGCTACACGAAAAATAAATTTCAGCCACCAACTCGATAAGTCAATTTTGGGACCAAATTTGGACAAATTTTGGACCATCTTTGCTGAACGAACGACGTGGAATCAAAACGGCAGAGATGGTTTTTATTAACCAGATATGCATAGAGAACTAGTAAACAAAAATTCACGCGTCAACTAATAAGTCAAAATTTGACAATTTTGAATCGATTCTGCTGAGCGGAAGACGGGGGTTGGGGAGGGCAGTGATAGTTTTTTGTTTCTTTCTCGTGGATACCAACCTACTACAAAAATTTCAGCCGTCAACTAATAAGTCAAAAAAAGGTCAAAATTTCGACAAAATTTGATCGACTCTGCCTGTACAGGGGCGGGGAACTAGGGTGGCAGAGATTTATTTTCCACCTTTAGATAATTAGTTCTTGCAAGTGAATTTATTTCCAGCCATCAACTACGTAAGTCATCATTTCTCTAAATTTGACAATTTCAAACGGCCGCCATTTTTGAAAGACGGGGCTTTGGAGTGGCGGCAATCCATTTTTTTACTCACCTTGGAGGACATTTTAATAAAAATTGGTTGGTTGCTTTGAACTCGTAAGTCACCGTTTTTGGCCTCTGCTCCCGGTCTATATAGCTTAATACCGAAAGTGCACTCGACTAATAATAAAAATTACAAGGATATTGCCGCAGTATATATCTTCTTCAACCTACCTACTTCAACTGAAGAAAGGCCCAACACACACGATGGAAAGAAGATAGTTATCCAAGCTAATCTGAAAGGAGGTCCACCAGGTATTAGTGTCAGAGAGGATCTTTATTAAATTTCTGCTTCGAGGAACCGAAAGAAGCTAATTTAGCTCAGCCATTCGTACTCAGCTGGTCTGGAAGAAGCTCAACCATTATTCATACTCAATAGTCTTCTCCCTTTGAAATTTTAGCTTCTTAAGACCGAAGGAAGCGAACTCTGGTCATCAAGCTGATCAGAAAGTAGCCCAGTCATTATTGTACAGCAGTCACAGAGAGCCACCCTGTGGTCCTGTGGAGTACTGTGATGAGGTACCACTTACTTGTAATTTTTTCTTTACAGAAAAGCGAAAACAGTTTGTAATGAAGAGGAAAGCCCACTACAATGAGTTTCTGGCAGCCAAACAAGCGCTCCAAGCCCTGGACGACGAAGATGAAGAAGAAGAATAAGGTCATCCCTTCTAGTCAGTCATTTACAAAAATTTCGTCATAAAAAAAAATCTCAAAAACGGAGACTAACAAAACGTCTCCGAGTATTCGGCTTCGAAGCATTTAACGTGAGGGGGAAGCGAAGGGTTCGAACTTTTATCGTTTGGACATTGCACTGTTCTAAACCGTGTTGTTGGAAGTGAAATCGTTTTAATTATTTTATTTCATATTCTGTAAAATCGAAAATGCTTAGCTTGATATGTAGACGCCATTCAAGACTAACTTGAGTTCTTCGGTTGAAGCACCTTTGAAGCTCTCTCCGCTTGGCTCATCGGTATTCAAATCGTATCAAATTTCTCCATAATTATTCAGTTATCTCCTCAGTCGCTAATAGACCTCTAATTGCTCACTTGCATTATGTTATTGGAAAACAAGATGAATTGTGTCTCTTCAATGAGAAATTTGACTTACAACCCATCATGATAAATTCTGCTAAGCTTCTCGGTAAAGCGGATAATGCTTGGCTTACGCTTAAAATCAAGAAGGGTTATTTTATTTTGCCAACTATTATTTTAGTACAAAATTTTCGTTATTTTTATTGAAAATATTACCGGAATACTTATATTTTTGTCTTTGCTGTACGGTGTAGTGTAGATTTATTTGTATAGTTTGGTTTGGTATTACCATTTTCCTTATGAAGAAGTCGAGTGTGGAGTCCTCGTTTTACTTATTTTTATTCTTACCAAAGGTGAATCTTCCAGGTAAACATAACAAGCACTGTTTGCCTTAGATTTTGCATTCAAAAATTGAATATTCAATAATCAAAAGTGGCGAAATTAACTGTGATTACAAAATTTGTAAGTATTTAATACTTGATGTTTAAAATATCTATACCAGACAAGCGGTGGTGGAGGGCTTCATGCTGAGGGCTGTATGTCATCTAGGTAGAAGAAGTGTTCTTGGGTTGCTATGCTTTTGTTCTAGCAAAGAGGTGAGAAAATCTTTGGGACCCACAGGTAGAGTTTGATCTTGTAAGATACCTGAAGAGTTAGTGTTTTCAGATTATGTAAGATTCGAACACAGTAGAAAAACACATCCTTTTCGACCATGTTGAAACTCAGCCTGGAACTGTTTTAACACATCACTTCGGGCTGAGTTGTAGGGTGTTTCTTCAGTTCTTGGTAAAGGGACGGAACTGATACGTAGAATGGTGGAAGCACTCATGCTATCTAGCGTCGAAAGGTAATATCACTCACTGAGCTACCTAGTGTAGGTTGATAGATAGAAATATTCGTTACCTATACAGGGTGACTCACGGGAACCTAGTGATTTTGAAATAATCATAAAAAGTCGTATGTTTTCTTAAAACAAATTTATTTGGTATAAAAACACTCATCAAACTATAGCATTTAATACAATTTATGTGCGGAAAATTATGTCCGGTAAGTGATGACCATTTTGGTGGAAACACTGTTGCAGTCTGTCACGGTAACTGGCCTCCATGCGTTGAAGTAAGTCTGCGTCAATCTGTGCAGTTTTTGAACGAAATGGGGTTACATTGAAAAGATCAATACCTTTTTAATCCCTGAGTTACAAAACAGGGGAATAAATCGTGCAAATGTGTGGTTCCAACAAGATGGGGCTACAGCTCACACAGCGAGAGCAACGATGACACTCCTCCGTGACCT
Source organism: Apolygus lucorum (assembly GCA_009739505.2). NCBI lineage: Eukaryota > Metazoa > Arthropoda > Insecta > Hemiptera > Miridae > Apolygus > Apolygus lucorum. The sequence continues at coordinate 41,601,079 of CM019170.2, read as the reverse complement.
GTTTCCCGGCCGAATCATTTCAAGGTTTGGTGACGTTCCTTGGCCCCCCCAGTCCCCCGACTTGAGCAGTTGCGACTTTTTCCTCTGGGGCTACCTCAAATCACGTGTGTACGTCACTAAACCTCGTACGTTGGATGAACTGAAGAACGCAATCCGTGAGGAAATTGCACAGATTGACGCAGACTTACTTCAACGCGTGGAGGCTAGTTACCAAGACAGACTGCAACAGTGTTTCCACCAAAATGGTCATCACTTACCGGACATAATTTTCCGCACATAAATTTTATTAAATGGTATAGTTTGATGAGTGTTTTTATACCAAATAATTTTTTTTTAAAGAAAACATACGACTTTCTATGATTATTTCAAAATCACTAGGTTCCCGTGAGTCACCCTGTACTACCTAGCGACAGAAGGTAATAGCTCACTGAGCCCCCTGGCATCGATTGGCAGGAGCCCTCCCTTTGCTGCCTAGAGTCAATTGGCAGAAGCACCTGTTATGCTACCTAGCGCCAGAAGGTAAAAGTACTCACTGGCCCCCTGGCATCGATTGGCAGGAGCCCTCCCTTTGCTGCCTAGAGTCAATTGGCAGAAGCACCTGTTATGCTACCTAGCGCCAGAAGGTAATAGTACTCACTGAGCCCCCTGGCATCGATTGGCAGGAGCCCTCCCTTTGCTGCCTAGAGTCAATTGGCAGAAGCGCCTGTTATGCTACCTAGCGCCAGAAGGTAATAGTACTCACTGAGCCCCCTGGCATCGATTGGCAGGAGCCCTCCCTTTGCTGCCTAGAGTCAATTGGCAGAAGCGCCTGTTATGCTACCTAGCGCCAGAAGGTAATAGTACTCACTGAGCCCCCTGACATCGATTGGCAGGAGCCCTCCTTTGCTGCCTAGTCAATTGGCAGAAGCGCCTGTTATGCTACCTAGCGCCAGAAGGTAATAGTACTCACTGAGCCCCCTGACATCGATTGGCAGGAGCCCTCCCTTTGCTGCCTAGAGTCAATTGGCAGAAGCGCCTGTTATGCTACCTAGCGCCAGAAGGTAATAGTACTCACTGAGCCCCCTGGCATCGATTGGCAGGAGCCCTCCCTTTGCTGCCTAGAGTCAATTGGCAGAAGCGCCTGTTATGCTACCTAGCGCCAGAAGGTAATAGTACTCACTGAGCCCCCTGGCATCGATTGGCAGGAGCCCTCCCTTTGCTGCCTAGAGTCAATTGGCAGAAGCGCCTGTTATGCTACCTAGCGCCAGAAGGTAATAGTACTCACTGAGCCCCCTGACATCGATTGGCAGGAGCCCTCCTTTGCTGCCTAGTCAATTGGCAGAAGCGCCAATAGATAGCGCCGCTACCTAGCTTCAAATGACGAGAGCACTCCCTATACTACCTAGCGTCAAAAGACGAGAGCACTCCCTATACTACCTATTGTAGCTTGATAGAAGCACTCGCTATGGTATCTGTCATCAAATGATGGAAGGACTTCTTGCTATGGTACCTCCCACCGAAAGTTAAGAGCACTCGCTGAGCTATGCTTAGCTAAGGTATGTGCACTCATGTTTAAGTTGAGCTCAGCCAACGCAAATCTCAGATGTGAAAATGAAAATATTTAAAACAAAGACTCCACTCTCTACTTCCTAATAATTATTCGTTAATGAGTTTTTTTAAATATGTATTTTCTCTTGCAACATTACACCTTACGTTTGTTGACTCTGTGAATCGCTTGAATCACGTTGAAAAGTGAAGTGGTACTAAAGATGTCAAATTCTAACTTTCATTATATAAATTACATTCAAAATTTGATTCAAGAAAGATATTAGGGTTAGAAACTAACAGCTACAAAATATTCTAGTTGAGCCTACAAATATTGGTTTGCAACACGGAGAAAGGAATTTGATTTCGCGAAAAGCACCTTTTTCGAGAGTCAGAGATTGAGAGAAGTGTGGAAGGTTATTCAGTTTTCTATTCAGACCTTCCCTTCTGGAACGTAGAAAATAGAGAATTTCGCCACGTCAGGCGCAACGACTTGAGATCGTGACAACTAGAGACAGATGGGGCCAGCAGGCGCAGATGCTAACTTTTTTTGGTGGATTTCGAGTCGTCACAAAATAAGGTGCGGACTCTGGAAGTGACGCTAAACAGCTACCGACCTGTGAAGTCACTAGAAAATGGCCGATAGCGAACAGCTGATTCAGACTCTGGGGGGTCTCGAAATGAGTTTTTCAGATCGAAAATTAGAATATTTGCCGTATTGAAAAAAACAATAAATTTATTACTACTTGGATAGGTACCTATTTACACCCCTTTCTGACCCTACATTGCGATATAAAAACCTAACTACTGAAGATTTTGATCGTTTTCACCTTTAGAAAGTAGTGAATACCACTAGCTTTTTCAGATCTCTTACTGCATTTTTTTGGGTCTATAATACCTTACTACCGATTTTGCAGTAGCTACCTTTCTACTGGTTCCTTGTTTGTCTAACAACACGTCCGTAACATATCTATAGATAATTTAGAGTAGGTAGGTACTTCGTTGCTACCTACCAGGAAGTGCAGACTATTACAAAAACGGAAGTACAGATCTATCATACTAGGTTAGATGTACGAACTTATAGCTGTAACACCTAAATGCAGACATCCATAATTAACCAAATACCTACTATTGTGTGAAAATAAGGTACTTTTTCAAAGGTAATGAACTTGATAATTGTTGTAAGAGCATTTTTTCCAATTTGACGTGCAACTTACAAGTACGATGATCACAGCAAATGGAACTATCAATTGAAATCTTAAATGGTACCTATTTACGTGAACTGACTCTCGTCGCCTGTTTATTGTAGATCTGTAGTTAGGTATGTTGGTCGATGAATAAATAATACGCAACATTAAATGAAAAACAAGGGTGAATTTATTCAGAAATTTCATTGACAATCAAACAATGTAAAATTTGCTCAGAGTCAACAATAGTATACGTTGGATTCACTTGGTCTTGATGCGAAGATAACAAAATTCTGGTGACGAGTAGTTTGTTTCGAGAGATGAAAAACTTGATAATTCCCGGGAAAAAGAAAACTGTTCTACAAATGAAAGCTAAACTCGAGAACCAAAATACGGGAGTCGAACGTCGAACACAACGCAAAATCCTGCTACATCTGATGTAAATTGAAACTGGTTATAAAAGTGTGAGGTTATGAAGGGTACAGTCGTCAAGAAAGCCGTCGTCCTCGACGCCGTCAAAAGGCGTTTGACGGCGTCCAAGACGACCGAGCTCACCGTCCGAGTCGTCACGCATGCGCAGTCACCATTTTCAGACGGTTGCATGGATATTACTCGCGGACGGTCGTCACAAAAGACGTGGCGAAAACTCTCTAATGTTTTGATATCATTGTGTTGTATTGCACTTCACCTGGTGCGAATTGAATTACTTACGTTGCCAAATTCAAATTTCCCGTTCACCTCTCTTCTCAATCTGGGTGAGCCGTTTTCCAATGCGAGGAATCCCTTACGAACCCCTCTTTGGTATAATGCAATGAATTCTTGTAGCTCCTCCATCTTGGAAATCAATGGATGGTCAATACTACAGGAAGAGGAAAGTCAAAAATTGTACATTCTAAACAATCGACGATACTGAGCAATTAATTTACCAACAGAACCAGCTTTATTTTACTTAACAGGAGTACGGTTACCGGTCGAATCATTGTTAGGAAGGTTCACTACGATGAGGTTAGCATCCACATATTTTTTCCTTAGACGCCTAACCCCTTTTTCCTCTCCTTACCGCGCTAGTGACCAAAGTTTTGCAGATTACTCCCTAGTTTCAGCCTGGCGTAGTTTCTCACTGGCTTGGGCCAGAAAGGAAGATAAGCTGAGAGCGCCAGCTCACACGGTCAAGATTTTAGAATGAAGGAGTTTCACACTCGTGTTACCGTTGAACTCACATCGTGTAACAATCAACATGAATCAATATGTTTTTCTCCAATTACATTATAGTCGGGTCAGAAGAAAAAGTGACAAAGAGTATTTAGAAGAATTTACAGGGCAGCTGACGAAAGTTTCAGAATCTTTTTAACGTAAACTGTGGCCATAATACGTGATTTTTTTCGTAATTGTTTATAAAAACAAGTTCTCATAACCCAAGTTCAATTGTTTAAGGATTCAGCTTCAAAAACTAAGCTGAACTCGCAGTTTCGTCGAATTATTTTTTTTAAAGCACTTGTTCTTGTTTACTTCAATTACTCTAACCTAAAACAATTACTTGTTCACATAATTTAAACTCTTTTAATCAATGAATATTGAATCATAATCGATTTCTTTTCCCCGTTAGAGTGGGATTATTCTCATTTTGATCTCACTGGGTTCGTTGAATCGTCGCAAATCGTTGTTTTTTACCATTTGATATCTTCGATATTGACACTCATTTTTAGTTGAACGACGAAGGCCAGCCATTGTACTTATTCATCATTTTATTTAGACGTTTTTAAATCAATCAAAATCGGGTTAAAATCCAAAATTGGTAATTAAAACTGGCAACTCAACCTACTTGGCGGACTACTCTATCGACTATCCTCATATTTGGTAAGTAACTACACTGGAGACCAAAAAAACCGGCGCAGTTGACTTTTTTCCAGAGAATCAAGTTAAAATCGCTAACAGTTGGGTTTCAGTCAATCGTAAGGCCAATAATAAGGTTCACAGAGATTACGTGCCAAGATCCATCCATGTTTTCCCTCAATTATCCAGTTTTTTTCCTGTAATGCTTTCTTGAATTCACGATAGAAGCCTAAAGGACGAAAGATGACTTTTCGATAGTCTGCCTTCAGTGCGGTCTACGCAAGTCTTTCTTGTCATTGTGCCTCAAAAAATGCCTCAGAAAAATAAATTTTCTCGTACTTGTTCCTTATCAATTAAGTTTTTCATAAATTTTTTATTTTTTAAAAATAAAGTTTACCCGCCGTTTAAATGGTTTTAGACGCGTGTGTGGTCGCAAGACTTCTTATGCCAGCGTTATGCAGCTGGGGCCCTCGGGCTGCCCAAAACAACGGTTCGACAGGCAGCTAAGAGTTACTGTGAAACTGGTAGCTACACCAGAAGGCCGGGATCAGGGCGTCCAAGGGCGACGGATCCTGCTGACGACCGTTTTATTGTGATGCAAACCCTTAGAGACCGCACCCTTAGACAGCTTTTGAGACCTCTCACCGGCTGCGTGCTGCTCGGGGTGTCGATGTCAGCGTTCAAACGATACGAGATGGCTTGCTAATGTGAATCTTTACTCCAGAGTACGAGCTTTAGGTCCTCTACTCACCCCAGCTCACTGAATGGCTCGACTTCAATTTGCTGGAAATCACACTCCTTGGACTGATCACACATTGGGCCTCCGTTCTGTTTTCTGACGAGTCCAGATTTAATCTGTACACTTCAGATGCACGAGTTCTGGTTTGGAGAAGACAAGGCGAGTGATATGCTCAGTGCAATATCGGTGGAAGAGTGCAGTTCGGTGGTGGATCAGTGATGGTATGGGGAGGAATTTCTTTGGAGGCAACGACGGACCTCCACTTGTTTCAGAGGCCATCGCTGAATGTGCTGGAGTGAAGATTCATATCAGCAAGCCATCTGCGTATCTTTTGAACGCTGACATCGACACCCCGAGGTCTCAAAAGCTGTCTAAGGGTGCGGTCTCTAAGGGTTTGCATCACAGTAAAACGGTCGTCAGCAGGATCCGTCGCCCTTGGACGCCCTGATCCCGGCCTTCTGGTGTTGCTACCAGTTTCACAGTACCTCTTAGCTGCCTGTCGAACCGTTGTTTTGGGCAGCCCGAGGGCCCCAGCTGCATAACGTTGGCTCCGGCCGTCTTGTGACCACACACGCGTCTAAAACCATTTAAACGGTGGGTAAACTTTATTTTTAAAAAATAAAAAATTTATGAAAAACTTAATTGATAAGGAACAAGTTCGAGAAAATTTATTTTTGAGGCACAATGACAAGAAAGGCTTGCGTAGACCGCACTGAAGGCAGACTATCGAAAAGTCATCTTTCGTCCTTTAGGCTTCTATCGTGAATTCAAGAGAGCATTACAGGAAAAAAACTGGATAGTTGAGGGAAAACATGGATGGATCTTGGCACGTAATCTCTGTGAACCTTATTATTGACCTTAGGATTGACTGAAACCCAACTGTTAGAGATTTTAACTTGATTCTCTGGAAAAAAGTCAACTGCGCCGGTTTTTTTGGTCTCCAGTGTAGAAGGCCAAAAACCTAAAAATCACAAATTCACTTTTACCTCGAACCCGACTGTACAACAGAACGGAACTATGTACAAGTGCTTAATCCAGGTGTCTGACGTGATGCCTGCGGTGTGGAACTCAAAAGAAAACTAATAAGAAAGAGTCTTGTTAGCGTAGTTCGCTCTCCCAATACTACCTACCAGATCCTGGAATGTTGCCGTCATTTCATTGCGTTTGTCCTCTGAAGAACTGAGAACTGAACAACAAGATGTTCGAGGGAATCGTAAGCATGATATTGAAAATTGTAAAAAACCTTTTTTACCATCCGCATTCTTTCAATCCGCTGTACTCCGATCTCACGTTTTAAAATGAGGAATCCTTCTCTCTTAAATGTTCTTATATAGCATTCCCAAGTCAAATTCAAGATTTTCCAAACCAAGGAATGTAAATTTTTCACAAACTAGGCCTTGAACTCGTTAGAAAAGAAAAGCAGAACAATACATTGATAGTTTTCAACTTTCAAGCATTTGGAAGAGATGCGTGTAAAGAAGGTATGCGTGTAAGAATGGACATGTAGAAGGAATTCTTGAAATAGGACAGGTAGGCACTGAGTTTTGAAAGGCGACAACCACCAATAGAAACATTAGTTATGTTAACACTGAACTTGTTGACTCTACATAAATGAGTAATTCGGTTCAAAAACAATCTGGAATTTGGTTTGAAAAAAAAAATCTTGTATTTGACTTGGAAAATCTTGAATTTGATTTGGAAAATCTTGTATTTGGTTTGGAAAATCCTGAATTTGACTTGGAAATGCTATTTACTTTTGCTGGCTTCTACTGGAAGGTAATGTGTCTTATAACTGTACTGCATCTCCTCTGCAGTTCTTGTTGAAACATACTGTGGCCTTTCTTTCAGGCTTACGTTAAGTACACGCTTAGCTTCTTTTGGAAAATTCTGGTACACTCCGTCAAAACGCAAACCATACAGTTCAGTATCGAAACTTGAATTCGTATAGGAAATGATCTCACAAATTTTTAATAATAGTTCGAACTATTTACAATTTTTCTCTATCTTCCTATCGTTATTAGGCTAGTAGTGTTAAAAATAGTAAATAACACCAATACGGTTTCCACTGCCTTGAATTTCGTATTTTGGATGAGTGGTTTTCTAATTTGGATCTGACTTGAAGGTCAGACGAGGTCCTTATTGTACCTAATAAGAACCTAGTACGTAGTTCCATTGCAATACTTATTTTGTGGTAGTGATTTCGTGTATAAGAACAATATACAAGAGACCAAGGGAGTGTTAAGTAACTTCATGGCAAAAAGTCAACAAATGTTTAGATATTAGCCGAGCAAGACGCGGGTGGTGACTCCACAGTTGATGCCTTCCAAGATGCCCTACTCGAGGTACTCCATGGAGCTTTTCCCGTTCCGCATTGTGTGGTTATCACTATGATGTTGGGCGCCACTTCTTTTCTCCGACACTTGCGGTAAACCATTTCTATCATACTTTTTTAGCCCGCCTGGTCTAAAAGTGATAAGGGCGCTCTCTAGTCGTTATCACGGTTGCCTTACACGAAATACACGAGAAAAATCACTCATCCCATCAATCCATGCCTCAATCTTCAATCATTCAAGGTTCCTTGGAAATTACGTTTCACTGATCTCCGTACTTACATGACTTACATAAATCATTGCTCCAAATCATTCTACCATATCCTCAAAAAAGAAATCCTTGAAAACCCCGATGTTTCTTGTCAAACTAAGCAAATAAACCTCAAAGATCTGCTTTCTTTGATATCTGCATGCAGAACAACAGATATTTTTCAACTACAATAGTTATTAATTTCTCGTGCCTACAATATAATCAAAATGCCTTTTCACACCAATCTTTTGTACTGCCAGCTTTCTAGACATAGAGTAGTAAGTCGCTTTTGGTGTTAATAAATATTCAACTTTATCAAATACAAATCCAATTTCTCTTCCCTTACGCTACTTAGATTTTCGAAAATGTGTTGTAGGAACCTACTGTAAAACAATTAGATAGTCTAAGTAGACAAGTATCCTACTAAATCTTGAGACGTATTATGTTAACAAAAACGCTGATGTTATTTTTGTTAAGTTTACTTAGTTTATAGTTACATAAGGCCATTCTAGAGTTAATTTATTAAGGGCTGGTTTTATCAATTGCGGAGCTCAAGCCACAGTTATCTAATTCGACTCAACAGTTGTCGACTAATTTGGATGAAATCAAGGGAAAACTTACTCAATTGACGTTTATCAAGTTGTGAGAAGAGTTATTACATGGAACAATGAATATTGAAGGAGCATCTAGTGGAAGAAAGTGGTGGAAGGGCGTGAGCGCTGCCTAGCGAAGATAAGAAGAACCTGCCGGAGCTCAAAAACCTAGGTTATCACTCTTATCAGTTGGCCTATATGATTTATGTATTGTGTGTTGTGTTTCTAATTCTTTCGTAAATAGTAGAATGTTTTACGAGATCAATGTTGTTTACCTACGAGTACATAGATTTTAATTTCAGACTGAATGCCTTTCGTATTGATGCCTCAAACAGATTTGGTTGCCTTTTTCATCGAGGGAAAATTTCTGGTTTCCTCTAGATTAGGCAGGGATCTACAGACGGATAACAGAGCATATCTAAACGTTCTCTTGAGTATGTGGCTCCCAGAAAGTGGCTCCCATAAATCCACAAACTCCTGGAGAGGGGGTTGAACTTGATTTTCCCCAGGCTCCTCCAGTACCTCTGCAGCCACACGCGCCGGATGCTTCTTCCACAAACTCTGAACCCGGTGGTACTCCCGCCATCTTGCTTGCTTAGCTGCTCTGCGACCTCCACGCAACACCACTCTGGGAGGAGGTTCCCCCTGGTGCTGCGTCACGGTCGCGTCCCCAACCCGCGGGAAGATTCTCCCTAAATAGGCTGCGACCTCATCTTCCAGGTCATCCAGCCTAAATAAACATTGATGTTACGTACCTCATTGCACACAGCCACTGCCTCATCTGCCACTATCCTGCGCAACTCCTCAGAAGCATACCTATGCTGTATTCGTTCAATATCAATAGCATCATTAGCAGCAACAGGATGCTTCTGTCTGATGTGGAGACCAAAGCCAGACCTGGTAGTGAATGCTCTCTCACAATGGGCACACTGGTGGTTTAAAGAGGCAGTGGGAGAGGAAGGAAGAGGGTAGGGATGATGAGGAAGAGGAGGAGGGAGAGGATGGACGACGCCCCTGCCTGGGGCGCCTTCATCTTGCCAAAAAAGAATAGAAGGTTCATCTAATCTTTGTTAGATAGCGCTCGGGCTGTTCCACCACTTTCTTCCCCTAGATGCTCCTAATTTCGAGGTTATTGATACCTGAGTGTAGGGATGATGAGGGAGAGGATGGATGACGCCTGATGGGCACACTGGTAGTTTAAAGAGGCAGTGGAAGAGGAAGGAAGAGGGTAGGGATGATGAGGGAGAGGATGAGGGAAAGGATGGATGACGCCCCTGCCTGGGGCGCCTTCATCTTGCCAAAAAAGAATAGAAGGTTCATCTAATCTTCGCTAGATAGCGCTCGGGCTGTTCCACCACTTTCTTCCCCTAGATGCTCCTAATTTCGAGGTTATTGATACCTTCCTTGATGGATTCCAGATGGATTTCAATCAATTGAAATTCGAAATATAGCTATAGCGATACTGAATTGACGTTAGAAATCCAAACTTAATAGGGACCAGTGTAAACTGCAGTAGGGTAGTTGCATGGGCCAAATTTCGTATTTTTTATGTCACTTGAAAACGTTCCGTTAGTTTATCCGTATTTCTGTAAGGAAATACTGTTATCTCCTGGTTGGTGGGAGAGCCGACTACAACTATAGCCTCACCTGGCAGTAGGGATCTCTCAATAGTGTGCGCTGAGATCACTGCAATCGTGGGCAGATTCAAGTCAGAAACATTGAAATTAGGATGCAAAATAATGGTGATGATTAAAAAACAATAAACTATATTTTTCAGCGTCCTCATATTTTAATTTATCTCTTAATTTCATTGCAATGAAGCATTACCCTGGTTGCTTTCCCTAGAGTTGTTGCATTGCCCACCACAACTCTGAGGTATTTCAGCAGTGTCCTAGCCAATTGAAGGTTTTCCCGCTTGAATCCAAAAATCCCGTTTTTGAAAGACTAATATTTAGGATGCGTTTCAGGGAGTTTTACTTACAAATGTGAACTTCAATAAAGATTCACTGAACAGAAAAAATATCATGCAACTACCCCGTTAAGCGCTAATTTGATATTGATAAACGTAATATTGGAGTTAACTGTGGTTACCATAAACTATGTTCAATACGCTGTTAAATGCGATTGGTGAGCCAGCCCTGGGAATCAGTTCTTCCTTATTGTCGAGCTTCCCCTAGTTCCCCCCTCTCACTTTCAGAGTTTTTGAAATGATGACTCAATCTTTACTTGAAAACTGAGTACGTAGTTAATCGTATGAATAACAATTCGATGTACAAAAAGATGAATAGATGCCAGATAGCCTAAAATGTAATTTCTAAGAGCTTGTGATGTTCTTTGTGTATAGATACGTCAATAATAATATTTATTATATTTAATTTAGGGTGAAATGATTTTAATCAAGAAGATGTATTGATGGATGTTTTGTGGCTGATTTAGGTTAGCTGATGGAGTTATTAGAAGTTTTAGCAGACTACTCACGGAGACCATTGAGAAAAGCCCTGTAAAGCCGGATTCACATGGGTGCGTAATGTCTGTAATCAGTAATCTTCAAGAATAGAAGTGGGGGTGTTCCATAACGCAGAAACGCTCAGTACATTCTGCACAGAATGATTTTATAATTTATTTATGATTTGAGGGCGGAGTGGATCTTGAAGTTAGCCAATTTTCGGAGTCGTTGGACGAGTACTGTATCCTAGAGTTCCTTGGCTTCTCTCGTCATGTAGTCTCGAAGGAGTGGCAGGATTGCACCGTCTTCTGTCCCAAGGCTTCTTATTTTTTTCCTGGTGCCCCTTAGTCTCATGGATACAGCCCTTAACAGTGCAATCTGAACTTTAACTTTCAGAAAGCCGCTGACCTCGGACAGGTCTCTTCCCCACTTTTCAGACAGCCTGTTAGCTGCCCTTTTCAGGAAGGCCTGGAATTCTTTGTGAAGGGCTCCATCACACGAAACGATCAATGGTGTAAACGAGCCACGAACATCTTCTGCTGCTTGGTCATACTTGCGATGTTTTTCGCGAGCAGCTTGCTGCAATACTGTTGACCATTCTCTGGCGCAGTAGGAAGGAGCGTCGGCGTTGATAATGCCGTTGTCGAAGAACGCCACCCTCCCACTGTCCCAGACACCATTGGCCTGAATGTCAGCGATCAGTGCTGGTTGACCATTAGCTGCCTCTCTCATAAGTGGCTCTGTGGCCACACCTCCCCATGCAAGGTTGGCCAGCATAGCACACTCATCGCGTACGTAATCGTGGCCCCACTTAACCAAACCTCCTTTCTTGCAGTTCAGGGCGTGGTCAGACTCATGCTTTCCCATCGCAGGAGGCTGGTAAGCCGCTGGGCTTGTATCCGTATCTCATGGTGATGGCATCTCGGAATTGGTTGCAGGTTAGGTCCAGGTTGTCTGCGGTGATGGGATGGACAGATAGCCATTGTGATGCATTTTCTTCTGTAATTCTTCGTATTCTTCGCTGCCGTATTCTGTGCTGTTGGAAACAGAATTGTTTCCAAAATACAAAGAATCGGGTTGTTTTGTCAATAAATGTATTGGGAACGTGTTTGTTACGAAGTTTATCGAAGTAGCTCTGTCCTTGATCCAAAATTCATAAAATATCCAATTTTTCAAAACGATACACTCTGCTCCAAAAGTCGACATTCCCGCCGCATCAATTGGCTCCAGCCAATAGCGTCCAATTGCGCATTATGGATTACGGACATTACGACATTACGCACCCATGTGAACCCGGTTTAACTCTTGATATCTGTTTATTTGTCGCCACGTCTACCTGTTATCAACAGGGCCCATGAATTTACCTAATCCAAGAAGGTGGATTTCATGGCACCCGTCAATGGTCTGCTAAACCCTTCTAATATAAACCTCTGTATGTTCTGAACTTGTTGGAATGTGCTCTATCCCCACCGAACCATCAATTGAACGGGTGATGTGAAAAACGTTGTAACCAAGATGCTGACGAATAAAAGATTCCGGTGGAATTTCTGGATGATCAGGGAGACAAAATTCGATCTATAGAAATCGAGCAGTTGTCTTCATAATCACACTATCAGTAACATCGTGCTGCAAAATTAGTAAATTTAACGGAATTCAGAGGTTGGTGATAGTGTGATGGATACATCACCTCCTCTTTGGATTGGTTGATATGTGGTGTAACCAAATCCCTTTTAAGATTTGTCGGTTTTCGCACTGCAAAATCTGTTCTCCAAGCACGGGCGGAGTTCCTTTCTGGTCTATAGAGGGCAAAAATTGTTGTTTCTCCTCAAATAGTGTACTCCCACGAACTCTAACTTATGACGATTATTGGTTTTGCTCTAGCTCATCAGATAGCTCCGGACAGAGCTGTAGAAGCAGTGAAGTAGAATTCTCTTCATCTTATCCCACCTTAGCAGTCACGAGCGTCTTGTCAGAACTGGGAGCTTTAGTTTCTCAATTCCTCACTCTAGTGCTGAATGTCACTCTTCATCAATTTCCTCCCTTCATCAAAGGTGAATATATAGCGATAGATAGCAAATGATCGCGGCATTTTCAATCGTTTGTAAACAATGTTTGTAAATATTCTTCTTGTAATCCATTGATGCAAACTTCATGTAGCGCTTCAATGGCGCACAGTGGTCCATAGTCCTCAAACAGCACTCAAAACTCAATCACTTTTGGAGTACTTGAGCTGAAATTTCGCACACGTATCAGTCTCACGTCTCTTCTTCATTGTGGTCTCTCGTCCCACAATGAAGGTATTGATAAGTCAATCAAATGTTATCATCGTTTTTAATAAAGTAACAGTTTCGAATTAATAGAATTTAATAATTTAAAGCTGCTCAAAAAATATAAATTTTTCCATATCGGCATTTTGCAGTGGTAAAATAAAGTATAACTTTAAAATGGAGTGACCATAAAACAAAATGCTTTAAATATTAATTCCTAAGATCAATAATTCCTTTAAAAATCTGGTAAAAATAATCTCTTTTAGCTTAATCAACCTACATGACACCAAGTGCGGTTGAGTGCGGTCCGAGGTGTCATCGGTCTTATGGCTGACGACAGCAGCACTCTCAACTAGTGATGCAGATCCTGCGAGGAGAAGTTTGGATTCAGCTTCCAGTTCTAAAATACGTTGTGATTGCCACTGAGGCTGGAAAGAAAAGAGTAGAGAGACAGACGATACCACCTTTTTACCATACTTTTCTGAGCTCGTTCAGCTCTGGCACCAAAGGCCGCAAGTTGCCACAGCTAAGTCTGGGGTCTTCCAATGTATTACTATGGAATATTTTAAGCCCGAAATTATAAAGACGCAAAACCTATAGGACAAAAGGAAATCTGATGAATTTAAAATTTTTACTTTTTCAATGTCCTAGATTTGAAAAATAAACAAATTTTTCACAGCAATAAAAACATGCGTTAATCTTATCGGTCAGAGCAAGAGAAATTGGAGGAACGATTTTGATACTTGAGGATTTTTTTTTTCACTTTAAGTACTTTGAACCAGTAATGATGCTTAAAAGTAAATGCGTAAAGTGTAAAGTGAGCAACCATTTCAGGTTGATTTTTCGTCCGACTGCCATTCTTGGCGTCGCGGACGTCATCAGCTGTCTCCCTAAGGGAAGATCAGAATTTGTTCTGATGATTTCGCTCATGGCTTCCCAAACATCACCGCCCTGGGTTGGAACGAGAGATTGCCGATCGTCTAATAGACAGAAAACTTTCTGCTAGCGACCAGAATCGAACTCGCATCCCCGCAAGACGATTCTTATATTATCACCGCAGTCGGGTACACTGTCCACTAGACCACCGACGCCCTCAAATGATGCTTAGTACTAGTGATGATTAACCGCCGTCCCGTAATCAAGAGTGGGGCTTAAAACTCAAGAAATGGCCCTCTCAGGAGATGTCTAACACATATAAACCTAGTGGGCGCTATGCCGACTGTGACATTAGTGGACTAGTACTCTGTACCGCACTATCATTTTCCATCATTTCTCACTATTTTTGAGTATTAAAATCTATGTTCAATGAATAGGAAGGATAGAAAAGGTAGATAGTATTATGTCACATAATGAAAATCCGTACAATTCCTGAACATTTCTTCAAAATCGGATGGCAAATGTAGAAGTTACGGCTGTGTCAAGGAAATACACGTTTGCGCATGCGCAGTGACTAATATCAGTCTGCAGGCCATGATTTTCATAGGAGACCATCTAAACCCAAATCCGCATAATTACTGAAAATTTCATCGAAATTGGATGGAAAATGTAGTAGTTATCGGTGTTCCAGGAATTCGATACTGCACACCACACCTTCGTCACTTTCACACCTTAAAACTGATGAGTAACTAGTGGCGTGTACAGTGGCGCCTCCTCCAGGCAAACATAGCAAACACTGTTTGTGTTACTTAATAAAAATATGCAGAATTGATAAATAATTTTTTGTTGAGATTTCACTATAAGTACCATCAACTGGGTGATATGAATCAGCCGGGGTGATATGGATACTTTGGAGGCAGCAACGCTTTTAGCGATTGCAGCGCTACCTGGTGACATTTTTATGTGATCTGGTAGCGGAATATTGAACTTGGTATTTTGCTTCACCACCTTCACCCATGATTCAGTCGATTCAAGGATGTTAGAAGGTCATCCATGAAGATTATCAGATCCATAGAAACGCCGCACTTTTGTATTGTTTGTTAACGTTCATCTGTGTAGCCAACCTATGATCAGAAAACTTGATCTGCGTATTTTTTATTATATCAACAACTTCTCTTGAAAAGAGATCGATTTTGTGTTTTGTTTCAACTTAAAACCCCCCTTGTCAGAGATTGATTTTGTGAATTTCGGAGTTTTTGAGGGGTGGAGTGGATCGGGAGAAAATGCCTCGACATTACCAGGTCATTGGGCATCTCAAAAGAGCACGAGCACTTATTACTTGGGACACTGTCAATGATTATTTTACTGAACTGAAGAACAGTCAAAAAAGAAAATGAAAGGTTAAAAAAAAGAAAAGGGCTTTGAAATTAGGAAATTGACGGTGCATTCAGGCTTCGATGGAGTGAAGCCTGAATGCACCGTCAATTTCCTCATTTCAAAGCCCTTTTCTTTTTTAACCTTTCATTTATTCGATCTTCTATTTTTAAAAATAATTTTAGTGATTCATTTCACCTCGTTACTGGATTGGAGTGAATTTTACATCGGTTTTTGGCTTTGATCCATATCACCCCGACTAACGGGGTGATATGGATAATGTTTCATTAAAAAAATAAAAGTGAAAAAAGGTGCAAATCACAACAATTGACATGGGACCGTCTTGTTGACATCTCAGAGAATCTATATTCGGAAAGCCAGCTCGCTCTAAAAACAGTGGGGTCTAATTTTTCAATAAAAACTGCAAAAAATTATCCATATCACCCCGGTTGACGGTACCTACTTATTTCCATTTTTTACAAGTAACATTTAGCCGATTTTTGAAAATTTTAATTAAATTTAGGAATTATTTCATGATTACTAAGGAAGTAAGATGAGATAGAAGAATGGAATAAGTACGTATTTTGCCATGGGTCAGCGTCGGTTCTAGCATTGCTATACCCCCACTACCATGGCATCAGCCAAGGCAAACAATCAAGGAGCTGTTTTGTGACCTTGAAAGCCCTCTTATGGCAAGACATGAAATATCCATCCACCCGTAATTCCTTAGCAGCCAGTAATCAAATTTCTTAATGATGGAATTATTTAGTTCTTCGAATGGAGTGTGAAGCGTTTATTTCATCTAAATAAACTCGATAACGAAGCGAAAACACAGTTGATAGGAAGTGACAATGGCAAAACTGTGTTCTTTGCTGGCGCTTTATGTACAATACGGCCCTTTATGTTTATACTCGTATAAAGAAAAATAATGAACCTTTGTATGATAATTTTCTGCGTTTTTCATTATTGTTTATTCCTCTAAGACTGGTCAAGCTGTTTGCCTGACGAATATTCTCACCTAACGCCCCTGGGCGTGTACCGTGTGTGTAGGGGGGGTCTGCTCTAGGATTATCATCAAACCAAGATTTACCGCCCTACTTAAGACAGGTTCGGTACGGAGTACCGCATAGCGTCCACTAATGGGTTAAGGCTGACATGTTTGGAGAAAATACTTGAAGTTTTGAGAATATCAAGCTTTGAGCGCTTTGTTTAGCACCCCCTGGAAACCATGAAACAGCGCACTGAGGCTTCTCAGCTCGTTCCAAATTTGAGTTCAGTCAGTTACAACGTGTTTAATGCCACCCGTTCAATTCGAATTTTGATAATATTGTCGAATAAATTATTTTCCATAAAGATGCCACTATTGTAGATAGATTATATAATTAGTTATTTTCCATCCGTTATGTCCATCCATTTCGCAGAAAACGTTATAAACGTGTATTCAACCATCGTCTTCACAAACTTATAGCTTCTGTATTTTTAGCGGATCTTTTTTGAAAAACTTGAGATCTCCCTGTCTCCTATTGAACGATCTTACCCATGGAATATTTTAGTAACCTCTCCGGTTGACAAGTGATGCCACATATTCTAAATGCGTTGAGAAATGTTCTCGATATTTGTTACAATGAAAGAGATAATTTTGAAAGGGATTTGTAAATAAAGGAGTTTGAAAATGATTTTAAAAACGTCTGATTTTATGGTTTTGTGAACCTTATTCCGCGATGTGTACAACGCACTTAATTTGAGACTTATGCCATTTTTGAGCTCGAAATAAGGGCTCTTTGTCAGGTCGTCCCTCAGAAGTGCAGACGTCTTCAGGTCTTGGATCGACCAGGATAACGCTGGGTTCACAAGCGTCCGACTCTGCGTCCTGCCCGCTGATTGGCCTCTTTCCGTCTGTTCTTGGTCAATCAGCGGGCAGAACGCAGAGTCGGACGCTTGTGAACCCACCTTAACACTCCGACACACGTACAAATCCGTTTCAGACCATCCTGGATCCAAATCAAACCATCCTTGTACCTCTGCTTGCGTCTGTTACAAAATCTTGTGTTCCCTGCCCAGCTCTTGATTTACAACTGATTTGAGTACTTGTTATTTCTATTAAGAGTATTGTTACATGGATATATTAAGGGGAACTAACCTCTTACAAGCTAGTTCTCAAAATTGTATCCAAATTTGAAATTTTCGAAATTCATTATTGCATCTACCTTGGGAAATGAAAAACTAAGGATTGTCACTGGAATCATCAAAATCGAACAATATATGCCAGATAAAAAGGGGGAACCCCTTGACCTCTGTCTGCGAATAAACAATTTTCCTCCCTTTTTCTCTGGCAATGAGGAATTTCACCATGTCGGAATTTCCTATTTTTGACCCCAAAATCGGATTCAGCACCTCGAAAAACCTTCCTAAGGCAAACTTTCAGCCCGAACTTCCTAATTTACGAATAAACAAAACAGTGTAGAAAATACGAATGTTTAAAAAAACCGGGAAAATGACGTCATCCTGGAATAGTTCATTTATGGCCGCTTGAAGCGTTGAGATCGAGAAATCTATAGTCCCCAGATGCAAAATTTCACGAAACAGTAAAGTTCGAAATCGAAAAACTGAAGAAATAAATAGAAAAAGCAAGATGGGGAAAATTAGGTTTCCCCTGTTTTTGTTTGATAACTTTTCTCCTAGAAAACACGATTTCGTCGTCCCAATGGGCAACACTGGGAGGAGACGGCGATCCGAACAGCCCAATCAGCGAGCGTTCCCGCTTCACGTCCGTTTTCCCGGTTAGTTTTGAAATCAAAAATTTTGATTGTCTCCCAAAAATAATAGGAGACTTATTTTCCGAAATCAGCCCGATTTTCATCTATCCCACACCATTAACTATTCAGGAAAAATGCAAACAGAATTCGGTGAAATTCCTCATTATTGTTCGATTTTGATGATTCCAGCGGCAATCTTTTACTTTTTCAATTCTCTAGGTAGATACATGCACTAATGAATTAAGAAAAACCTTGAAAATTGCATATTTATGTACAACTTTGTGCGCTGGTTCGTAAGAGATTAGACTAACCAGGAACGAGGAATGTATTGCAACCGACTGAGACTCCCTTAAGTTGTGCACTAAGTTACCGACATTTTGCATTATGGAGGAGGGGTACCAAAATCAGGTAACATCCATAAATTTCGAAAATTTTCAAAAAGTATTTAATGTTTTCCAGTTTTGGGGTGTTATGATGTTGATTATGTATTCGTAATATGTACAGTACTAGCATGTCTCTTTACTCATTCAAGTGACTGTATCAGGTTTTGCTCATGGATGATGTGTGCAGCTGATGCATGATTGGATGCAGGACCTTGATTTTGGCTTCACCCATCATCAGGCAGTGCATCAGCAGGTGAACAAGATCATTCAAGTTCAAATGAGGAATTTCACCATGACGGAATTTCCTATTTTTGACCCCAAAATCGGATTCAGCACCTCGAAAAACCACTTACGGCAAACTTTCAGCCTGTACTTCCTAATTTACGAATAAACAAAACAGAGTAGAAAATGTGAACGTTTAAAAAACCCAGGAGGATGACGTCAACCAGAATTAGTTCATGTACGTCTGCTTGAAGCGCTGAGGTCGTGAAATCTCACTTTGTATAGTCCTCAAACGTAACTTTTCACAAAACAAGTAAAGTAATCGAAGAACTGAAGAGAAAAAATAGAAAAAGCAAGATGGAGAAAATTGATAACTTTCCTCTTAGAAAACACGATTTCGTCGTTCCATCGGGCAACAATGGGAGGAGATGGCGATCCGAACAGCCAATCAGCGCGCGTTTACGCTTCACGTTGAAGAGGTCCGTTTTCCCGGTTATTTTTTGAAATCATGAATTTTGAATGTCTCCCGAAAATAACAGGTGACTTATTTTCCAAAATCAACCCGATTTTCATCTATCCCACACCATTAACTAGTCAGGAAAAATGCAAACAGAATTCGGTGAAATTCCTCATTGTGGAGGAGACGGAGTGCTGTTTGATGCCAATAGCAAATGACGGCCCAATACATCAACGCCCGCTTACGCCTACCCGTCATCCTCAACTGGACTAACGTTCTCCGGTTAACCCTTAATATCCTGAGGTATCTTTCTGGAAGTTCGATTTTTACCTGCAACAGTTTGTCCATTTTTGAACTAAAACTGATAGCCATTGGCTATCTTGATACTCCAACCATGGAGTTAGAAAATTGTTTTAAAAAAACGTAATAATAATAACACTAATTAAAAGAGTTAGCAAACTCTGATAGGGCCTTTGAGGTACCTTCTATTCCATTTCTCACCCTGTAGGCTATTAGTTTAGGTTTTCTCAGAAAAGGCAGCACACATTTCTCTATGTAGTGAATCTTCTCCACCTTATTCCTTGGTTCTGTACTTTACGGGAAATATCAGATCCTCACATCCCACCAAGGATTTTTTCAAGTTTCCTTCTGTTACTTTATCAAAATGGGTTTATGGTCAGATTTTGCTGACGCAGATAGCGCTTGAGTGGCTCTTGGAAAGATCCTTCTTGAGGTGACAGATTCTATAGGGCCTTTGAGGTACCTTCTGCTCAAATATTCACTAAATTTGAATTCAAAACTCCGCATAAAACATTTTTTTAAACAAGTGGATGATTAAGGGTTAAATGGAGTGACCAAGCCTCGCCCAGTTGTCCGGTGGAAGCAGTGGGGGAACCGCACAATTGTCCATATAACATGGAGTTGGAACGAATCAATCTGTCAGTCGTCCCAGCATCCATAATCCTCTTCATAACCTCACAAGACCCCTTCAATCTCCCTGGCATTACAAACAGCAGGCAGAGCTATTGAGCGGAGAAGCAGTCTAAACTGGAGGAACCACTTATATCTTGGGTCTGTTCCTTCTCAACATACTCTGAAAATGTGTGAATTTCACATTAGTAAGTAAAAATGGCGAATACACCGGTACCTTAACATTTTGATCACTCTGCATTGAAGTTTGCTAAAAATACCAAGACGTGGCAGCTTCTCATCTGCCCGATTGATAGAATCCATTATTACATCGTCATGTATCGAAATAGTGACGGGGAAATCTATTATTTCACAGCTGGTTCTTTTAAGCTCGCTCCAAATGAAATTCTTGGCCATCCCGACTCGTGTTTATCCGTCTATTTCAGACCCATCCCCTCTCTTGCCTTCCAAGTGCCAAGGGGTCGACCACCCTCTTAAACCAGTCTCCTGTGTCCGAGACAATATTAAGCACCATATAAGAATTATGCGGACCACGGCTGTCTGAAATGATTAATAAGCCCCTAACAACTCGAGGCGAAACCAGGGGAGGGAGACATCCAGAAATAATCTCTCTCTACGGCCACATCTTTTAGTCTTTTCAACCGGTACCACGTGTGCAAATTTATTTTTGCACTCCGCTCGTTGCAACTCCAGTACCTTCCGAGTGCGTCATAGCAACGAATAATCGAATATTTTCCTCGTTCTTTCATCGTAATACTAGCCATGAACTCGTTTATATTGTCGTGATGTTATTTTGATAGATACTTACTTCGTTTTATGTTCAAAATTAAATCCGTAGTTGAATGTGTATATAACCGAGTGCCATTGGTTGTTCCAAAGACCGCTTATGGTTCGTGCATTTTTTACAAACTTTGTTTTGATCGGCGTGTAAGTGATTTTCAGCTCAATTGCGGGCTTATTCGGACCTCAATCTGCTTCTACTGACGTGACGAACCAAGCCAAAATGCAAACACCGGCGTCCAAAGAAGAGGTAGCGAAAAACGAAGAAAACGTCAAGGTGAAGGACGCGGAGCGAGGAAGAGGGAAGGACGGTGAAATAAAGAAGAATGGAAAGGAAGTAATGCCGCTGAATAACATGGAACGCAAGCCGTCGTAAGTGAACCACGATTACATTATTATTGTTCATCTTATATTGATTTATAATGTGTTTTCGAGAGTCCACCAAGAAAATATCGGTTTGCAATTTCGATAAACAACGATTTAGGTAGGTACCAAGGCTGCGGAAAGTCCTGTAACATGGTAGGTAGTCTTGGGTTTTTCAGGTTCAAATTTTGAAGAGTTGGAACAGCAAATTCGAAAAACTGATTATTAGGGACTAGGATCTCTTAATTTTTAAAACATTCTAGATATTTACACGTACGTTACTAAAATGGTCATAACTCCCTTAATTTGTTTTGTAAATTCAAATTTGAGGATACCGTTGGAAAGAGCATTAAATTTCCTATTTAATGCATTTCCTATTTCTTATAGGTATGCATTCTTATTGCGTGCCTAACCTGTTCTTTGTGTCAAGGTTTGAGACATGAACATTTTCACCTAATTTGGGAAACCTTGAGCTTTTTAAGCTCTAAGGCTAAGACGCTTTAAGCTTCAAGGCCAAGACGAGCCGGAGAGCTGATTCCGTTTAAAAAATTCACGTTTTTCCGCGTTCAAACACAAATTTCCGTTTAAAGTCGCGCTTAAAAAATAAAAATGATTAGACCGTTGAAAAGCTGAGACTTTGGCGCAGTTTTCACCGTTCTTGTATCTTGGAAAAAATTAATTCTCATAGTTCAATTTGCGATTTAAAAAACTCGAGGTTTCCCAAATTACGTAAAGTTTTCTTTTCAGAGGGCTTTTTCATGTCTTAAACCTTGACTCAAAAAAAGGTAAGGCATCTATACGACAAGAAATTTAATGCTCTTTCCAACGGTATCCTCAAATTGTAATTATCACAGCAAATTAGAGGAGTTATGACCAATGGGGTATTTCGGTGGGTCGGAAATTCAGGTTTTTGACCTCAAATTTGGATTCAGCACCCTTGAAAACCTTTATACTACAACTTTAAGCCCAATGATACTATAACATGTGGTAGAAAAGTTAATTAAAGAGATCACACGTTTGAAAAAGGCGGGCCGCTATAAATGCACACACACTTGGCCAGGACTACGCCGCGGACTATGCCACGCGCCTGTGTGAGTAGAATTTTGTAGTATCCAAGACGTCCTCCAAGGGTTTCCGTGCATGGATACTTTTTTCAAAGACAGTTGGCTAGCTACGTCACGATTGGCTAGCTACGTCACACCATTCAAATCTTCAACTTTCCTTAGTTTCTCTGATTTTTTAAAAACATTTTCTCGACGAACTGACCCGATTACCGTTATTCCTGAGCCATACCTACTCTTTTGAAAAAAAAAATTAAAAAAATTGACCGAAATACCCCATTTAAACGTAAGGTCAAAATCACGAGAAAAAAAATTAAAATTTAAATACCACGGAAACGAACTCTCTAAAAAAAATTCTAAGAGAAACTTTTTGTTGCAAATTAGTTGTAGAATTGACTCGTGCAGTATGGCAGACCTGTTTGGCTCACACCCTGTATGTATAATTATGACTACTTAACAAAAATAAACAAATTATAATTAGGTACTTATATCATCATTCGTAAAATCCTCTCCAAAACACCTTTAAATGAGAAAAAAAATCAATTTTGTACCCCTGGACCAACTGATGTTAGTGGGGGGGGGGGGGGCTTTATCTCGTGATACATCCTTTATTATGCTCAAGTATGGTTAACGTATTTGATTCGCAAATGGTTTAATTTCACTAGCCTTACTTTGAGCGAAGTTTCAAGGAAAATGATGCCGCTAAGTGTTTACTTTGTTACTTTTTTGAAAAAAAATTTCACTGAAATCCTGTACAATTTTGGTTTTGTGGTTGTCTATTGGTCTGTGTGTCCGCTGAAAATTGTGACGGGAAAAATTATACGAAGTTGCTGTCCGATTTTGATGAAATTTTTAGGGATTCCGGAAGTTTTTTTTAAGCTTCACCAAATACCCTTCAGGTACCCCCTATATCGATACCCCAAGCCTTCAAATTGGTGGCAGCGGTGGGATCTAACAACCCCCTGCTTTCCCGATACCCTGTGAGCCCATAAAAAGCTTACAAATTGGGCCCCTGTCAGATTCAACAACACCGGATAGATAGCAGCCTCAGCACATGCGCCACATCCTTGAAACTCTCATAACTTCTACATTATCCATCCGAATTCGATGACATTTTCAGGGATTGTATGGATCTCTTGATGGTTCCCTGTGAAATCCATCATGATCAATGGGGTATTTCAGTCAATTTTTTAATTTTTTGTTTTTCAAAAGAGTAAGGCTCAGGAATAACGGTAATCGGGTCTGTTCGTCGTGAAAATGTTTAGAAGAAATTAGGGAAGCTAATAAAAGTTGAAGATTTTAACGATGGCAGCAGGGTGTGACGTAGCAAGTTGCTCGCCTTCAGGCGTTCAGGGAGGCCCGTCCTTTTTTTTTCAAACGTGTGATCTCTATAATTAATTTTTCTACCACACGTTATTGCAACATTGGGCAAAAAGTTGGATTATAAAGGTTTTCAATGGTGCTGAATCCAAATTTGAGGTCAAAAACCTGAATTTCCGACCCACCGTATTTCCCATTCAATGGTAGACGTAACCATCTTTAATGAGCATAACTTCCACGATTTCCGTAATTTCAAAGGCATTTTCGAAGGTTGTTTGGTTTCGATTCCCTATAAATGTCTTCGCCTTTTGATCATCAAGTTTGGAGGGTAGTGGAAGGTACTTGGAGATTGAAGTTTTGAGATCATCATCACGCATCGGACCTCCTGTACAATCGGTTTATAATTACGAGGACGCTATTGTCGTGAACGCACGAATTTACCTACAAAGTTTTGTTCATCAATGATCACTACGATGATTATGATTTTCCCAATTTAATTGCCATATTGCATTGAAGCGAGAAAGAAAAGAGTTAGAGTTTGTGAATAAAATGTTCAACCAAATAACCTTAGTTATGAGGGTTTATAAAGAAGAAGAATAATATATCACAACTTTACTACAGTGGTAGCAGAGCGTGGTTCTGTAGTAAAGTTGTGATATATTATTCTTCCTCTTTATAAACCCTCATAACTTCGTTATTTGGTTGAACATTTTATTCACAAACTCTAACTCTTTTCTTTCTCTCTTCAATGCAATGTGGCAATTAAATTGGGAAAATCATAATCATCCTAGTGATCATTGATGAACAAAACTTTGTAGGTAAATTCGTGCGTTCACGACACTCCACCTGAAGGAAAGATGCAGAAAGGGAAAATCTAATGTACTATTCTTCTTTTTTCGACTCTTCCAACCCAATTCCACTATCACTGGGATAAGAAGTTTGCCAATGCATCTCTTGACGTCCGGCAGTCCATTCTTGAGACAGGAAGGTCTCACCTAGGTGTTTTCTCGTCTTGTAATTTTTCTTTCAAGTGTGGACGCCTAGTCCGCCTAGTCGATGTGAGGGGTCGGACGACAGCAGTGGGTGGGACGGCGCTTCAGTAGACCGCGAGGCCTCCGGAAACAGGAGGCCAGAGCGCCGATTTCGTTGAAAAAATGCACGTTTTTCCGCGTTCAAACACAAAATTCTCCCCTAAATTCGGTTGTGGAATATGTTTTGATTATACCGTTGGAAAGCTGAGATTCTGGCGGAGTTTTTAGGCTTTCCGGCAAAGGAACTTTACCTGGTAATATTTGGAGATTTTAGGCGTTGAAAAACGGGAATTTTTCAAAAATTTACTAAGTTCACTTTTTAGGTTGCTTTATTCCCCGTGTAATTCAACTGAAAATTTGTTATTTGTTATCAGGGAGATAGGAAATTTGACGCTCTTTCCAACGGTATCCTTATTTTTAATTTTTGAGTGTAATTTAAGAGAGTTATGACCGTTTTAATGGTGTAAGGTCGAAAACACGAAAAAAAACTTGAAAGTGAAAAAAGTCGGTTAAAGAGGCGTTTAAAAAAAATTCTAAGAGACACTTTTTGTTGGAAATTAGTTGTAGAATCGACCCCTTGAATTCCTTACAACTTTTTTGTGGACACCCTGTATATTCATGGCTGTTTCTCCCTGTTTCTCTCCAGTTCGGTTTTTCTTCTTCTTCTCACCCTCTTCGTAGCCGTGAATAGAACCACGCTCTTTCTACCACTGTAGTAAAGTTGTGATGTATTATTCTTCTTCTTTATAAACCCTCATAACTTCGTTATTTGGTTGAACATTTTATTCACAAACTCCAACTCTTTCCTTTCTCGCTTCAATGCAATATGGCAATTAAATTGGGAAAATCATAATCATCGTAGTGATCATTGATGATCAAAACTTTGTAGGTAAATTCGTGCGTTCACGACAGCTATGTGCCACACCAACTAGGAATACTTTTTAGGACGTCCCACAGTAAGACTTGGACGTCCTTATGCAATTGATTTGGGATGAAGTTGGACAACACTCAACAGAAAAAACCACACACTAATCCGTTTTAGAACATTCTGAATCCAAATCCGCGAAAAAAAACCATAGGTGTATGTCTGTGTGTGTGACAAAATCTTGTGTCATCTGCCAGGCCTTAGTTCTCAGCCGATTTTCGTGGTTCTTTTTTTGTTCGACGCGGAAAACTATCTAGTTGTGCTCTGCGTCGCCGGAATTTTGAATTTTGCCTTTTAAGAGGGGGAAAGGGTGAATAATATTCACAAAATATCAATATTTCGGTTCCTTAATAGCTTCCTGATAGTACCCAAGCTTTGAAATTGAGGAAAAATTCTCATTATACCTCCGGATTTTCATGAATTATTCTCTGTACCACCATGGAACTAATAGTGGTGCCAGGACGCCATAAACCGCATATTTCGTGGGTTTTTTCGTGTTTTACGTTGAATTCGGATGTGAAATTCGACGGACTGCCTACCAAATCTAACAGATGAAAGTTCGACGTTACGAGGTATTACCGCTTTGGCTTTCTAGCCTGAAATACTCAAAAATTTCATCGAGTGAAACAGTTTTATCGCTTACCTACTGGTTTAAATTGATCAATGCTTTATCCAATGGGATGTCCCCTGGAATGCATGCATTACTACGAGGGACTTCCAGAAAAAAAGGGGACAATTGTCGTAGGGGGTGATGGGAATTTTTTTTTCAAAGTTGGCATACCTGCGTGTAGGGGAACTCCTAACGGTCACAATGAGCGCTCGCCCGTCTCAGTTCGTTCAAAAATGTCGTCGCAGGAGCCCGTCGCGTCAACCTCTGCAGGTGTCATTCGCTCCACCTACCGCAGGTGCGAGACAGCAGTATGCATCGGAGGGATAAGCGTTCCTGGACTCTATAGTGACTGGGGACGAGACTTGGGTATGCCACTATACCCCTGAGTCCAAACGACACTCCCTACAGTGGCGCCATACCCACTCCCCCAGTGCCAAAAAATTCAAGGTGCAATTTTCGGAACGCAAAATCATGGCATCTGTGTTCTGGGACAGGAAGGGAGTGTTATTGGTTGATTTCATGGTCAGAGGGACCACCATAAACGCCAATGCCTATTGTGAAACCTTAACAAAATTGAAAAAAAATTGAGGAAAAAAGGAGGGGGGGAATGCTGACTCGAGGCGTGAGCCTCCTTCATTACAACGCCAGGCCCCACACCGCGCGTGTGACCCAGGACCTCCTTGTGAGATTTGGATGGGATGTCATTAACCACCCACCATATTCCCCTGACCTGGCGCCCTCGGATTTTCATCTGTTCACAAAACTGAAGGAGTTCCTGGGTGGAAAACGGTTTTCCAGCGACGAGGAGGTCAAGGAGACTGTGGAGAAGTGGCTGTTGGAGGTGGAGCGGATCGTCTATGACGAAGGCATAAAAAAGCTCGTGCCTAGGATGCAGAAGTGTATGGAACTTGCCGGGGACTATGTTGAAAAATAAAGGATTAAATTTTGAACATATCCTGAAAATTTCATTAAAATATATGCATTTTTCTAATTTTAACAGCATTTGTCCCCTTTTTTTCCGGACGTCCCTCGTAAACAGTATATTTAAATATAGTCTCTCCTTGCTTAGCCAGGTACCGAAAATTTGGGATAACAACCACTACAAAACAAAGAACTCAAAAGTTCAACCTCTCGAGGGATTCTTTGTCCTGCTTCACCCTTTTATCTCGGTAGATTTCCATGAAATTTTTCAAGTAGATCAAATTTGACGAGCTTAAGTGCCTTTTTGGGTTTCTGATCAGAGCTAAAGAGTCATCACTAAACAATGTGTTTTGTAGTTTGGATCCAAACTTTACTGCTTGATCTGCATTAGGAGTCTTCACGAGTGTATCATCGAATTCCACTCATAACTCACTTGGTATTTTAACGGTTGAAAATTAATGGTTTCGTCGCCAGTCTTGTAAATCAAGTGTGCACTCAAATGTCGTCGAGTCGGTAAATAATTCGTTCCTTTAAGTCTTGTCAAATCACTCACTACATTGTGATTTATGACTGACGTTTTGTTGCTCTTCCCTTAGGAACGGGTAAATATTTTACGACCTTCAGCCAAGGTGAACAAAACTGCTGCACAACACATTCCTGGTGCCTCCAATAATCCTCTTCCGTTTCACTACCATACTAGGAGAAATAAATTTCGCAAAATTTCTGCCCCCTTTTAACCAAGAAGCCGGAATTTCCTGCGCAATGGTGAAAATTCCTAGAAAATTATTTAAACGTTTCAGATTTAAATGTTTACTCCCAAATACAGATATTCAACTAGCTTTCCAGATTATAACTAAAATACAGACTTGTATCCACAGACTTTGTGGATTACGACTGTAAAAAAACCTTTTGAATTTGAATTTTTGAATTTGACAGTCTTAAAGTGGTTTTCCGAGTCTACCAAGTAGTGGAATTTTTCGCCTTCCTACAATTTCGGTTTCTGTCTGTCTGTGTGTCTGTCAAGAAATCCATGTAAAGGGCAAAACTATACGGAGTTATTGTCCGATTTTTGTCGATGACATTTTCACGGGGGGTTGGTGAGTAGATGGTCCCCTATGAAAATCATCGCCCTCTGACTGATAGTAACCTCGCAAACATGAATTTCCTTGTAATAGCCATAACTTATACATTTTCCATTCGAATTCGATGATACGTTCAGAGATTGTGCGGGTTGACGTGTAGATGGTCCCCTATGAAGGTAGTGCAAGGTACTTAGAAATTGATGCTTTGAGATTAGCTACCATGCATCAAATCTCCTATACAATCGGGTTATGGATACGAGGAAGCCATCTGCCACTTGGCAGACGTTATGTAACTGAATAAAAATCTTTCAGATTGAAATTTTTACTACCAAATATATTTTTTCAATCAACTTTCCAGGTTATTACAAAAAGACAGAGTACTGAAGTTATTTTTTATGTTTTGGTTTATTATTTTCAAAATGAACCTTTGGAATCGTCCATAAAAAAAATATCCCCCCCCCCCCCATCAAAATTTGTTGGTTTACGTTTCAAGGTACGTAGAATCCAAAAATCTAATAATCGCCCTTTCCTTGGCTCCCATGGACCGATTTTGATGAAATTTGGGTTCTAGTTGTGCTCTGAAACTTTTCGTCGATGTCAGTAATTTCTAAGGGCTGAAATGTTTCTAAACGCCATAGCTGAAACACTTTCTGTATGAAGGTATTGTTTTTTCATCAAATTAAAATAGTATTGAAATTTTAGAATCGAATGAGACCACCCAGAGCTCCGTAGGACGAACCGTTCGCTCCTTATGAGAACTTGCGACAAATCAGAAACACGAGTGTGAATCTCAAAAACAGGCCTAATCTCCGTTCAAATTTTAGCTGACCAAAATGCGATCGTTGTTCGTTTCTTCGAGTTGTAGGTACTCAGTTTTGCGACCTTAGCAACTAGTAATTAAATTTCCTAATGAAGGCACCCACATCTCTTTATTCCTTCGAAATAAACTTGATTCTGAAGCATCAATGGCAAATTGTGGTTGTTAGGTAATGACAATGACAAAGCTGTGTTCTTTGCAGGCGAGTGATC
Source organism: Apolygus lucorum (assembly GCA_009739505.2). Lineage (NCBI taxonomy): Eukaryota > Metazoa > Arthropoda > Insecta > Hemiptera > Miridae > Apolygus > Apolygus lucorum. The sequence goes on along the minus strand of CM019170.2, from coordinate 41,571,790 downwards.
TATATATAAATAATAATACTATAGTATTTTACCTTTTAGTTAAACCTTTTTCACAATGAGTTAAACCTTTTGTACTTTAAATGAAACCTTTTTGTCTTTCATTTTAACCTTTATCGCTGTCGTTTAAACTTTTCAAAAATTGACTATCCTACTTGGGAATAGAAGGTTCAATTGAAGACCCAAGGGGAAGAATGCACTAAGTCCAATTTTTTTCGAAGCTGAATCTGTTAGATGTGGACTTTTGTTTTAACTAGAAACATAAATTTATAAACGTTATATGAATCGAATTATATCATAAAATTGATGGAAAATTGAAGGAAAAAAGAAAAGGAAAGAAAATTCATTGTAAAAAAACGTTTTTTTTCTAATTCTGGAAAAAATTTCAAATTGACTTAGTGCGTTCTTCCCCTTGGGTCTTCAATTCTATGTGAAAAATGTTTAAACATTTTTCACATAGAATTGAACCTTCTATTCCCAAGTAGGATAGTCAATTTTTGAACCAAGTGAATGCATGAAAACTTTATTTCACACACTAAAAACATCAGGTGAAAACTTTATTGTATAAATATATACGAACAACAAAAATTATATATTATAATATACATATTATGTAAACAAACTGACAGAAACAACGCAATCAATGGGCTCTTGCAGAAGTTTTATGGTGTCAATGTAGAGGTTGGCCATTGACTGCAGTGGGTAATAATAAGTACATAATTATGTCATAATTTTGACAATCACGAGGAGAAAGAGAAGCAACACTTGCTGCTATTACTTGGGGAAGATAGTGCTCTTCTCGGCGACTCAGTATGTCTCTTGCTGAATTCTTTATCTTGGAAAACGCCTTTTCCACAGGGTTGAGCATTGGCGAATAAGGTGGTAGGAATTTCATCCCTCATGCGTTTTCCTCTATTTCTACCTAGATCAGAACCGGAGTAGGCACCTACTTTCGACTGTGACAGCCAGCATATGAGTTAATTTTTTATCCAAATTCACATTCTCTTCCAAGGTTTAATTCAATAGGTACGAAATAGGTTTAATTCAAAGTAAAAAAGGTTTAATTCAAAATACAAAAGGTTTTAATGAAAGTTAAAAAAGTTTAATTAAATACAAAAAAGGTTTAATTGATAGAAAAAAAGTTTAAATTAAAGTAAAAAAGGTTTAAATCAATGCGAAAAAGGTTTAACTAAAAGGTAAAATACTATATACAGGGTGTTTCACGAAAAGGTTACACCCCCCATCATTTCCGCAAAATACAACGTAAAAAATTCCGACCAACGCAATTCTTCATGATTTTTTGTGAGGATCTCAGGAAAAATACTTTTGCGCAAAAAAGTTGTGCGCAATTGACACTAACTTCATTTTTTCAAATGGAACCCCCCTTTTTTATTACAGATTCGGATTTTACGTCAAATTTCATGAAAAATTCATACCCATATCGATTTGTTTTATTGCGCGCAACCTGGCTTTTTGGACGCTCCAAGTTGCGCAACTCCACAATTGCGCAAAAATTAGGTTTTGGAGAACCCTTAGTGTGGCACATGTTTTTTCATCATTTTTTGACGCTGAATCACGGGGTGTCATCCGTTTTGAGAAAACCCAAGATTTAAGAGGAAAAATTAACATTTATTTCACAAAAACATCAGTTTTGAGGTCCAAATCATATTTATTTTTTATTTTCTCACCTCCTTTTGAACCACGGGCTTGGGGCCGTCTACGGTGGAGTTAAAAATAAAAACTGACTGCATGATCATGCTTGAACTGAATAAAATTACCTAAAAACTCATAGGTAACGATTTAAAAAGAGCGATTTTTTCACTAAAAACAACCGAAGTTTTGGCCGCTATTTTGAAAAATTCCAGTCATATTGAAAAACGGATGTCACCATGTGATTCAGCGTTAAAAAATTAGGAAAAAACATGTGCCACACTAAGGGTTCTCCAAAACCTAGTTTTTGTGCAATTGTGGAGTTGCGCAACTTAGAGCGTTCAAAAATCCAGGTTGCGCGCAATAAAACAAATCCGTTTGGGTATGAATTTTTCACGAATTTTGACGTAGAATCCGAATCTGTAATGAAAAAGGGGGGGTTCCATTCGGAAAAATGAAGTTAGTGTCAATTGCGCGCAACTTTTTTGCGCAAAAGTATTTTTCCTGAGATCCTCACAAAAAATCATGAAGAATTGCTTTGGTCGGAATTTTTTGCGCTGTATTTTGCGGAAATGAAGGGGGGGGGGTGTAACCTTTTCATGAAACACCCTGTATAGAAAATAATAAACCTTTGTGTAATAATTTGCATCTTTCTTGTCAGGTTTGCGGAACATAATCTTGTTTTTGCATTATGAGATCATTTGCAAGCCAAATCAATTCCGAACTCAGATTCTATCCGTTCATGTTATTCTTCGTACGGGAGCTCTAATTTCAGTCACGTAACTTGGCTCTGGTTTTTTTTTTTTTCAAATTTTTTTGTGTGGAAAGTATGGAAATTTTCCTTTATTGAAATTCGTTTTGTTTCTTTATTCATTTATTTTATTTTTATTACGGATTTCGCCAATTACAAACGTTGTTGTTCACCAGCTCATAAGTATTAACTCAATATAGTAGTTGGAAATTAATGTTAAATTATTGGAAATAATATTTCCAATAATTTAACATTAATTTCCAACTACTCCATTCCAACTACTAACATTAATTTCCAATAACGTTTCGATTTATCATTTCAAACATATTATGTTTGAAATGATAAATCGAAACGTTATTATGTGTAACGTGTTATATGTTTTGGAACATTCTGAAAAATTGTTGGGACTAACAGCTTTTTCCAAGTATATATTTGGCTGTAATACCTTCACTATCAACCTGTAGAGACAACTTGTCAAGTAGTACGCCTCGCCTCTCTCACTTGCCTTCGCGAAGAAAATAAAAGTTACAAGTGTTTTGTTGGAAATCCTCGTATTTCGAAGTCTACCTGGCGCACTCAGGTAGACTCCCGTCAGCTATCCGAACATCGGTTTCCCCTTCTGTAAAAACAACCAGATAAGAGTCGACTTTACAATGCAAGTTGAGAGGTTGAAGTGTCACATCGTTCAACCTTCAGTCTACCTGTTGACTCCAACGATGAAAGAATGTCGGCTCGTGAACAGGAAAACACCTCTCAGACTATTCGTAGAGCGTTACAGCTCCGTAATTTAAGGTAGGTCATAAGTTTTCTAACGCGTTATTTTTTACTCTTCTGAGTCTTCTACCTAGTGAGTATCTACCAAGCTTTAATACCTACTTTTTTTTTTCACGTGATCAAAAAAACCACGCTGAAATACTAATCTTCCTTCATCCTACCTGATTGAGGGATCAAACCTCATGTTTGAACACCCGAAAGGAAAAACTCCTCCACCTTGGAACTCAAAAAATCGTTAATGAACGAATTTTCGTAGAAATTTGAAATATACAATCATATAATTTTTGTGAACTTTTTTTCGAAAAATTCAAATTTAAACATTTTGAGGCCGTGGAAATAGTTCAAATTTTCTTGAAAATTCGCTATTAAGGCTGTATGCTAACATACTGTATGCGCAGGGTATGTTTTGAAGATGTTAATAGTCCACATTTACGTTCTACTCGTCTACCCACACAGCTATTGCATTTTTGGGCACAACAAAATTTGTATATTTGTATATTTATAAATATTGTATATAGTATAAATTTTTATATTTAATATACGCAGGTTTTCATTATTTACAAAGTTTCTTCCTCTAATTTTTTGGACAATTTTCATTGTAAAGTGCATCGGTATCAGAAATTTTGTGCTGAATCCAAATATACCATACATTACTATGATTTGTGATGGTAATGACCACAAAAACGGAAAAACTCCGTTTTTTGGACTTTTTAAAAATTTGGACCACTTAGGGTTGTCCAAAATTTCTGGCTAACGAACTCGTTTTTTTTTGTTTGTTATTATCAACGTTTTGGCGAAAACTTGAAACTTTTTGATAAACAATTACTCAAGTGATCATCAGGATATAATATACAGGGTGTCCTAGTAACTATGCTCCCCCACTCTCTAATTGTGTACGAAAAAAATCTGAACAACGCTATTCTTCATAATTTTTTGTGTAGGTAGAGTTCAAAGATAACAAAATTGCGCTGCGCGCAATGGGGGGTGCGCCTGACTGATTTAAAAGTTTTTAATCGAAAGTAGACCTTCTCTTTTTGGATGAGTAGATATTTTGGTTTATTATTTTCAATAATGAACCTTTGGAATCGACCAAGAAAAAAAATTTTTAACACCCCCTCAAAATTTGATGGTTTACGTTTCAAGGTAGGTACGTAGAATCCAAAAATCGAATAAAAATTTGGCCGTCCGTCCGCCGTACGCGGCACTTTTGCCACTTAGCATTGACCGATTTTGATGAAATTTGGTATGTAGGCTCCATTTGGGGTCTAGTTGTGCCCCGAAGCTTTTGGTTGATGTAGGTCACTTCTAAAGGTTCAAAAATCAATTTTGAAATTTTGAAAACGCCCTAACTAAAATAATTCCGATATAAAGGTATTGTTTTTCCTTCAATTTAAGATTCTATAGAATTTTTAGAATTTTTTGAGACCACGCGGAGCTCTGTGTAATGGTGAATTTTCGTGAACACTACGGTGACCGAGCAAGGTTATTAATTTGATTTTTGAAATTCGCCACTACAATGCCCCTGCACTTATACTAGGAGTATCCAAATTTCACTTACCGTGATTTCTATGAGCAGCGGAACCAGTCAGCAGAAAACGACGAAGATGGTGTTGAATAGGTATCCTTTTGGGGATTACCGAAAAATGCCTATCTTTGTCCAACTTGAGCTTTAGTAAGTATTTTCCTTTACGACTTCTTTTATATTTTCCGTTATTGTGTAATAATTTGTACTTTTCGTATTTAATAACTTTTCTTTCTTTTTCAGGTTCTTCGAGATCTCAGCAAGTCTAAGGTAAGTACTTTCAAGTTCTGTTTCTACGTTAATGACTCTACTTTGGTTCTCACTACGATTCGCAAGGTAAGTATTCTCAGGTAAGTACCTCTTATGACTCTATTCTGCACCAGGAAATTGATCGGGGAATGTACCAATGATAACCACAAGGTAAGTAAACAAAATGAATCCTGTATAATTTTCGGGTAAGTATTCAAAGACAAGAAAATAGTAATAATAAAGGAACAATATAACTCGGGACTAAGATACCCTTTTTTAATAATGATATTATGTTGACTTTAATTACCGAGGGCCCTGATGGGGATAACCTCCAAGACTACAATCCACGTGGTGTTTCGAAACTAAAAAGAGAGGGAAGGTGAACATTCGCACGTGGTGTTACGGAACATGAACTTGAGCATATGATGTTACGGAACATGAAAATCTAACACGTGGTGTTTCGTAACACGAAAGAAAATGAGTCCTTTGGACGAAAGAAAATCACTAGAATCAAATTACCTAGGAGGAACAATTTAAGAAAGAGAATTTTACAAGTTTTTAGATTTACCAGTACTGGGTTTTGAGAGAGAATCCGTTGGGCTTGGTCCGTTTGAGATGCTAGGGTCGGCCGTTGGTTACTTGAATCTTCAGGAGGGCGCAATCGTACACTGATAGACTCGCAGCTAACTTCAGGTTTCCAATTGTTCAGTTTACAGATGTCACACAGACTTTTCCACACAGAGTTTTCACACAGAATTTCCACACAGAGTTTCCACACAGACTTTTCACACAGAGAGATGGGGTGAGAGGCTCGATCAAGACACGTCTGAGGGGTGGGTGGCCGTTCTCTCCCAGCCGTGTCCTCCCCCTCCGGATCCTTCCCCCACCCGTTCACTTCCTGGCGCTGACCCGTCCGGTGCTGCCGCCTGGCGGCGCGCCCCCGACCTCCACCTCCATGCTTTCGGTTTCGCATGGAGGATTCCGCCGAATTTTCAATTTGGGGATCGTCGGTGGCGGAAGCCCCTGTGACGACTCGTCACACTCCTCCTTTCCCCGGAGGCCGATGCCCTCATCGGCTTTACGACGTCCCCCGGGGGTCACGGGTGGCAGTGGCAGCGGCAGGTCTGGCCTTGCCTCGATCAATGCGCATTCGTACCTCCATCGTCGGCAACCGGTACAGTCGGCAGGCCGTGTGTCTCGATGTTCGCGCAGCTTGCAAGGCATTGGGTGGTCTGGATGTCCCATTGGAAATTTCCGGCACTTGGTAATCAGTCGATTCCAGAATGTCTTGCAGCTTTGGCATCTGAAGCCCGTGATGATCCTCTCGTGTTTCCCGCAAATTGGGCAGTCACTCAGGAGCAGTTTCGGTACGATCTCCGGCGTTGCTGTGCTATCCTTCTGTGACAGCGGCGAAAACGGTGGTGCCGCCTCTCCTTTGGCGTCAGCGTACCTCTTCTTGGAATGTGGAGGATCCTCGTCTCCAAAGTCCATCCCCGATTCCCGCTCCGAATGCTCTGGGGTTGCGTCGTCATCCCCTGTCGGCGGTGGTCCCTCGGTATAATGAGACTCGTTGAGGTCCTCGACATTACTCTCGTTGTTCGCTGCGTCAAGCCTTTCTTGTAACATTTTGACTTGGTACCTCAGCATGGCCGTATCTCGTGTCGCCGTCAGTGAATGTTGTTCCAGTGGTGGTATTATGTCCCTTAAGCAGCTTGCCAGTTGCGTAACGCAGCTGGTGACAATCGCCAACTGTCGCGGTCTTCCCCTGACTAGTTGCGCAGCCTCCCCGATGGTGATCATAGCCTCCACAGTCTGGCGGTGTTCCTCGGCCCAGTCTCCTATCTGCCCTACCTGTTCCTCCTGCTTTGTTGTGGACATAGTGGCCTAACCTGGTTCCTCCTCCTGAAACAGAATACGGCCATATTCACCACCCTTGTTACAAAATCATCCAAGTCCACTCTCTCTCTCCTCAGGCTGTTCCCTGGCCCGCCCGGAAACCCTCGGTTGGGTTTGATACCCCCAACTTTGGCGGTTGCCGTCCGAATCCAGACCTCCCCCCCATCCGGCCCGAAACGACTCAACCATCGTCATGGCTCCCCTCCCCGGTAGGGATCACAGGTAATCAGTCAACTCTTCAGGTAAGTATATCTCCTTTTTTTTTTATTAACATTTATATTTAAGTATGCATATTATTTATCGTTTGTAACATTTATTGTATTAACTCATTAACTATTTTTATTTACAGGTGAACTTCACAACTCCGAGCGTATATCGACCCAGGATGTACTCGCACATGGTCCGCGCGTGGTCCTGGTTACGAATCGCGTTCCGGTTCGGTCGGTCGGATCGGGACCCGGGGTTCACTGTTTTTAGTTTCGGCTTGACTCGCCACCCCTGGTTTCCGTCGTCTCCATGGTCGCCTGGTTGCTCCCGGAACAACGTCGAGGAACGTCTCTTCGTCCACCAAGTCCATCCATTCTGACTCGTCGTGCGTCTTCCTTCCTGGACTCGCCTTGTCAGCAACTGTCGGCACCTCAGTCACGGGATCGAGGGTCGTACCTTCGTCCGGTGCATCATTAAGGAATGCAGGTTTCAGTCTGCTCCGGTGGTAACATGCTGCTGTTCCCGGCGAGTTCTCTACATTGCCGTTGATGTCTTGGTTTTGTCCTTGTCCGGTCCGTGGTCCTTTCCAAAATCTTCTCCCTTTGTCCGGCGGAACTGCCGCCCGACTCGCGTACGCTCTTCGCCCATTCGGGGGCCGCGAGCGGCGCCGTCGTCGGCCAATTAACCGATCGCGCGACCGCCAGAGCCTTCGCAGGGCCCCCACCCATCGGCGAACAACGATCAGCGGAACAGCACCGGCCCCAACTCCAACCTCGCCTCTCGCCGCTCCATTGTTGGTCGCCCCGCAGGCTGGCGCCTCTTCGGGATCCGGCAGCAGGGGGATCATAGGGTATGGTCGTCCGACCACGGTGGGTGCCGCTCCAACGTCCACCTCACGCGGAACCGGTAGGTCGCGTTCACCTTCCCCTGGGTCGCCGGACAATTCGCGATTTCCCTCCAGGCACTCCCCAGGTTGTGTCCATTCAGGGCTCGCCGAGGGGGCTGCTTGAGGGTGCTCCTGTTGCTGCGGTTGGTCGGCACCTGCGGCTTCTTCCCGCTCCTCGGTCCGGAAGCGTTCCCGATCGTTTGTGTCGTGGGGCTCTCGGCATTCCTCAGGTGGTATCCATTCAGGGCCCACCAAAGGAGCCACTGGGAGATACTCCTGTTGCTGCGGCTGGTCGGCATCCGCAGCTTCCTCTCGTTCCTTGGTCCGAAAACGCTCCTGGTCGTTTGAGTTATGGGACTCCCCGTCCTCGGTGGTTCGTCCGCTTCCAGGCATTCTTGGAGTCTCCAAAGGAACGTCCTCTGGCATGTGGGTTGGTCCTTGCTGGGGTTTGTCCGTTTCCCTCTCCAATTTCTCCGCCTGCCAACCGGCCGACGGCTGTTCCAGGCTCTGCAGGGCGCCGGGGTCCCGGATCATTTCCCCGACATTTAAGCGTTCCCCGGTTTCAGGGTGATCCATTATTACTGCCCCTGTGTCGGTCTGGATGCTAATTGGAAATTTTTGGAGAAGGTCCAGTCCTAACAAATTTAGGCCGGAATCAGGTCTATCAAGAATGAAAAATACGTGGGTCGTTCGCACCGGCCCGATCTCCACCGAGACCTCCTGCTTCCCACGGAGTGGTAACCATTGTCCGTCGGCCCCCCACAATTTCGCGGTGGTCGGTTGGAGTTTCACCCCGGGGATGGGCTCGGACAACGTTGACACAGCAGCGCCGGTATCCAGCACCATCCGGCGGTCCACATCCGCCAACCTTACGAGAACTGACATCATTGGTTCTGTGGCGAGCGCCACTGTCGTTTGGAATGCGATCAATTCATCGCCCTTCACTTCCTCCTCCTGCTGATCAGGTATCGGGGCGGTGATCGCTGCGGCGGGCGCGGAGGTCACCGCTCGACGGGGCACGCCCATCATCATCTTCATTCTGAAGCACTCAGCCTCGATGTGCCCCAGATTCCCGCAGAATCCACACAAGTCGTCGTTGGCGGTTCCATAAGGGCAATCCGCCGGGTAGTGGTTCGGGTCACCGCAGAAACAACAAGGGAACCGCGGCTTTGGTAAAGGTGGACCCCGGAAGTGGGACCTCCGCGGAAGCCCTCCTCCTTGCGCCGGACTCCTCGGTGGCGTTCGATTCCCTCCGGAGTTGCCGCGGTTCGGGCACCTGGCTGCAAAATGCCCCACCTCTCCGCAGCCGTAGCACTTTCTGGGTTCCTGATTCAGAATCCCCGCTACGTCCCACCTGAGTTCCGGTTCACGATCCTCCCGGTCCGTCTCCTCCCACTCTTCGGCCTTCTCGATCGCGTCCTCTAGGGTCTCGACGGTTCCTCCCCTTAGGAACAGGCTGATTTCTTTATCCACCCCCCGGATAAACGCTCGTAGGGTTTTCTGTTGTACCCATTCGGGTCGCTGTTCTAGAGGGAGGTTCTCCTCTGCCTCGACCGCGCATGCTGCGAGCGTCAACAAGCGTTCCGCGTATTTCCGGAGGGGCTCACCTGCTTGTCTCTTTGTGGTCCAGAGTTTGATGTTTGCTTGTTCGGGGTTTTCCTTTCCGTACCACCGGAGGATTCGAGCTTTCAGGCGGTCGTAGGGCTCCTCGCCAGTGGCTTCCGTCAGGAACCGCTTGACTCCTCCCTTCAGTCGCGCTCTCAGGAACTGAACCTTTTGTGCCTGGGATAGGTTGGTGGTGGCCTGCTCTACCTCGGAAAAGAACTGTCGCGCCGAAATGCATCCTGTTTCGTCGGGATTCCATACGTCCACTTCCATGAATAACGATCTCGGAAGTCCGGCACCCTGCTCTTCGGGTTTTGGGACTCCCTTTTGTGAGGCAAAGAAATTCCCCATCTGCGCCATTGCAGTGGTGACGGCTTCCATCATCTCGAGGGATATCGTTGTTGCGTCTCCTCCGTTGGCCATGGTGGACAATTTCAATGGATGTGAATTGGTAACGCGGAAAAATTGGTTAGATATGAACAAAAGAACAGTTCACTTGTCACAGGTCGGTGTTTACGAAACGTTTGGTTTCGCGATTGGTCTAGGATATACGAGTGTGTGAGGAACAGTTGCTCCGTAACAGTTCACGGACCCGGAACGGTGGTTCCGAACCGATAACAAGACTTGGGGTTGGACTGTTCCGACCCAGGAACAAGTTTTTGTACTTGTCCGAGTTCCGGTACCAGTTCGTTTCGAATCGTTCCTTTGACTCAGGAACGACGGTTCTCGGAATGTGTTTACGTTACGAAACCCGCCGACTCGAAACCCGGTGTTACGGGTCGTTGATCCGAAACCCGGCGATCCCCCCGAGAGTCGTTCTGAAACGGTTTGGTCCAGAACTTCTGGAACCCACGAGAAGATCGACCCGGATCGTCCGAACAGTGAGGATCCGGAACGCGACGGTTCGCCCGAAAGTTTCGCGGGAGAATGCCGCGGGAACAACCTGATTTCTCGCTCGTTCACTCACACTCTTGTCACTCCGCTCACGGGTGGTTTTATGTCTACGGCCGTATTCCTTGTTTTTACAGAAAAACAACGTACTAGGCTCGTAATTTCCTTCCAATATATACAAGACAACAAGATCAATACCTATGCAATGTGGATTTGAGTCAATAGAAACGATATTCCTATGGTACTTTGATCAATCTCCTGGGCGGTCCTCTACTAGTTAAGTGCAGGGCGAACTGAAGGTTCGTGATAGTCGAAACTTATCAAAATCACACCGCGTGCCACCAAATTGTAATGGTGAATTTTCGTGAACACTACGGTGACCGAGCAAGGTTATTAATTTGATTTTTGAAATTCGCCACTACAATGCCCCTGCACTTATACTAGGAGTATCCAAATTTCACTTACCGTGATTTCTATGAGCAGCGGAACCAGTCAGCAGAAAACGACGAAGATGGTGTTGAATAGGTATCCTTTTGGGGATTACCGAAAAATGCCTATCTTTGTCCAACTTGAGCTTTAGTAAGTATTTTCCTTTACGACTTCTTTTATATTTTCCGTTATTGTGTAATAATTTGTACTTTTCGTATTTAATAACTTTTCTTTCTTTTTCAGGTTCTTCGAGATCTCAGCAAGTCTAAGGTAAGTACTTTCAAGTTCTGTTTCTACGTTAATGACTCTACTTTGGTTCTCACTACGATTCGCAAGGTAAGTATTCTCAGGTAAGTACCTCTTATGACTCTATTCTGCACCAGGAAATTGATCGGGGAATGTACCAATGATAACCACAAGGTAAGTAAACAAAATGAATCCTGTATAATTTTCGGGTAAGTATTCAAAGACAAGAAAATAGTAATAATAAAGGAACAATATAACTCGGGACTAAGATACCCTTTTTAATAATGATATTATGTTGACTTTAATTACCGAGGGCCCTGATGGGGATAACCTCCAAGACTACAATCCACGTGGTGTTTCGAAACTAAAAAGAGAGGGAAGGTGAACATTCGCACGTGGTGTTACGGAACATGAACTTGAGCATATGATGTTACGGAACATGAAAATCTAACACGTGGTGTTTCGTAACACGAAAGAAAATGAGTCCTTTGGACGAAAGAAAATCACTAGAATCAAATTACCTAGGAGGAACAATTTAAGAAAGAGAATTTTACAAGTTTTTAGATTTACCAGTACTGGGTTTTGAGAGAGAATCCGTTGGGCTTGGTCCGTTTGAGATGCTAGGGTCGGCCGTTGGTTACTTGAATCTTCAGGAGGGCGCAATCGTACACTGATAGACTCGCAGCTAACTTCAGGTTTCCAAATGTTCAGTTTACAGATGTCACACAGACTTTTCCACACAGAGTTTTCACACAGAATTTCCACACAGAGTTTCCACACAGACTTTTCACACAGAGAGATGGGGTGAGAGGCTCGATCAAGACAAGTCTGAGGGGTGGGTGGCCGTTCTCTCCCAGCCGTGTCCTCCCCCTCCGGATCCTTCCCCCACCCGTTCACTTCCTGGCGCTGACCCGTCCGGTGCTGCCGCCTGGCGGCGCGCCCCCGACCTCCACCTCCATGCTTTCGGTTTCGCATGGAGGATTCCGCCGAATTTTCAATTTGGGGATCGTCGGTGGCGGAAGCCCCTGTGACGACTCGTCACATCTGTAGGACTAACCGTTCGCTCCCTACGAAAATTTAAGGGTTTATATTGAAATATACAGGGTGTCCAAGTAACTACGCTCCCCCCACTTATTTTCTCTAATAGTGTAAGAAAAAAAATCAGATTAACGCTATTCTTCATAATTTTTTGCGTAGAATTCAAAAATGACAAAATTGCGCAGTGCGCAATCGCGTAACCATGCGCGATCATGATCAACTTTGTTTTTACAAAGGAGAACCCCCATTTTTATTGCAGATTCGGATTCTACGTTAAATTTTATGAACATTTTACTTCGACAACTTTTTTTCTTGGACGCGCGCAGCCCGCTCAGCGAGCGCTCAAAGATGCGCAACCCACAGATTGCGCCAAAGTTGAGATGAAGGTAGACCTCAAGAGCGGCACATCACTTAGCACTGTTTTTCTACGCTGAATCGCGTGGTGATGTCCCTTTCTTGATTTGATTTCATTTTACCGTATCTACAGCCGAAAAAGTCACATTTTGAGGAGGAAATCATCGATTTTCTTACGAAGGGTAATGAATCATCCTAATAAAATGTAAAAAATTAAATTTTTAAAATTGTAAAATAACGGGAAACTTCTACATAATTTAATTATCACAAAATTTTACAAAATAACTTTCAGCCTTCTAAAACCATGATTGGATGAACAATGATTGAAACAATTAAGCGATAAACTGTTCGAACTGGGCTCCTCCTTCAGAAATGCCCGCCCCGGGTCTGAGCAAAAATTTTTCATCGATATCGTTTGCGATAGTTTCCCGTTATTTTACAATTTTAAAAATTTAATTTTTTTACATTTTATTAGGATGATTCATTACCCTTCGTAAGAAAATCGATGATTTCCTCCTCAAAAAGTGACTTTTCGGCTGTAAATAAGGTAAAATGAGATCAAATCAAAAAAGGGACATCACCACGCGATTCAGCGTAGAAAAACAGTGCTAAGTGATGTGCCACACTTGAGGTTTACCTTCATCTCAACTTCGGCGCAATCTCTGGGTTGCGCATCTTTGAGCGCTCGCTGAGCGGGTTGCGCGCGTTCGAAAACAAAAATTGTGGAAGTAAAATGTTCATGAAATTTGACGTAGAATCCGAATTTGCAATGAAAAACAGCGTTTCCTCATTTCTAAAAACAAAGTTGATCATGGTTGCGCAATTGCGCGCAGTGGAATTTTGTCATTTTTTAATTCTACGCAAAAAATTATGACGAATAGGGTTCGTCAGATTTTTTCGTACACAATTAGAGAAAATAAATGGGGGGAGCGTATTTAGTTTTTTATAATAATTTATATTGGCGTCGCAACATTGTTACGTTCAGCCTTAGTAAAAAAAAAACAAGTGGGTGTGGCACATAGCTTCCTCGTATCCATAACCTGATTGTATAGATGATCCGATACACAGTAGTTAATCTCTAAACATCAAAACAAGTTAATCTGTAACATCCTTGAAAATATCATTGAAATCGGATGGAAAATGTAGAAGTTATGGTCGTTTTTTTTTTTTTTTTTTTTTTTCCTAACCCCTCAAAGACAAAATGTCTTTTTTGACGGAGGGGGCACGCCATAAAATAAAAATAAATAAAATAATAATTAAATAATGGGGAGGACGCCCAGGACTCACCCGACGCCGGCCCTAGGGATGAGGGAAGATGAGGAAGGTGGGGGCGGGAGAGAGGGATGAAGGGAAGTGCCTCTATAGAACGACCACCAGTTCAAATACGAGCCGAGCAGGACACGGGTGGTGATACCACGGAGTACGCCTACTGAGATGCCCAACTCACGCAACTCCGTGGCACTTTTCCCGCACCACACCCCGCGCCATGACAAGGTCGCAGCCATCACCCTGATGTTGTTGGGTGCCACTACTTTTAGCTCCGACACCGCTTGCCGTAAATCATTTCTATCATACTTTCTTATCTTAGCCCGCCAAGTCTGCTCCATGTCCAAGCTGCCATTGACAACTTGGACATCCAGGATAATGCAAGACTGGTCGGGCTTGACGGCAACGATGTCGGGCTTCTTACCCTGGTCACTTGGCATGTGATACAATCTCTCTCTCTCAACATCCCAGCCGCTAGATGACAAAGCACCTGCTATCTGCTTGGCGACCGCATCATGACGTAAAATGCGGCCCCCATGAGTCCGAGGACACTGCTGCACTACACGATACAGATGTTCATTTCCACTCCGACAGGCGCGGCAAAGGGGTAGAGTTGTCCCACGACTACCCCTCGAACACCGTACCGCAGTTGGCAGAGTTGCCATGCGGACGGCGTGGAAGTGTCGGTAGTCGCGGGCCCCAATGCCCTCCGAAGCCCAATCTACCCATTGGGAAGAGATAGGGCTTTCGGAGCACTGCCGGAGTTCCTTACCATCTACTGACTCATGCAGCGCAGCAGCGAACTCAGCAGACGAACTGGGTTTTGGAGCAGATGGTGTGAGGAAATTCACGTTTGCGCATGCCCAGTGGCTACTATCAGTCCGAAGGTGGTGATTTTCATAGGGGACCATCTAAATACTAATCTGTAACATCCCTGAAAATTTCATTGAAATCGGATGGAAAATGTAGAAGTTACAAGGAATTCACGTTTGCGCATGCGCAGTCGCTTCTATCAGTCCGAGGATGATGATTTTCATAGGGGACCGTCTACACACCAACCCGCACAATCCCTGAAAATTTCATAGAAATCAGACAATAACTTCGTATAGTTATGCGCGTTACAAGGAATTCATGACAGACGGACAGACAGACAGACACGGAACCAAAATTGTTCAGAAAGGTCTAAAACGCAAAACGCGAGTGAAAATTTTGATTTTGGAGAACTTTTTTTTTTCGTCCTTGAAAGGTGAAAACAAAGCTTCCGCTACCTTGGCAGACTCGGAAGCAAAAATCATATGGGTCATTTTCCTAAAAAGGTACAATCGGTATCCCAAGATTTCAGAAAACTTAAAGTTCGACTCAAGTTCTGCCAAAAATCAGGGATTAACCTCACACCATACTGATTGAATTTCGACGAAAGAACACACAGTGGGGCGCTTAATTAATTAATTAAAAATTAAAGACGAAAACCTATCGGAAGATGAAAGACAGAAACCTCCGGACAAGCACATTTTATCCTCCTGCTCGCTTTGTTTGCTTCTGAAATAATCTGAAAACCCATTTTTTTATATCTAGATATATGCAATAAAGAATCCCTACAAATTCAGGCCGCTGCTTTGATCGGTGATTCACAGTGTTCAAGCAAAGTTGACTACCTAGGGGTCCGGACATGGCAGATTAGTAGACATTTACCTGTTTGAACTTTAATTTCTATATTTTAACGTGAATAAGTGCATATTTTATTGATTGCCCGACGTAGAAAGAAGTTGATAGTTTATGGAAAAATTTTTTTTTTTTTTTGACGCCCAAATCATAAATGTGCATTCGGAATCTTCTCTGGACAACGATTGGCCCTTTCTGGGAAAATGACCCATATACATCCTTAGTTACTTGGACACCCTGTATATTATGATTTTTGGAAAAACTTCAGGGATCGTTTCAAAATGTTCCAAAACGGATTTCTGTGAGAATTTTTTTCGAAAAAGTCCTTCTAAAATTTTTTAGGCCATTGCAATAGCTTATTTTTTTTTAAATTCGCTAAAATGAATATTTTTGTCGATTACATACTTAGATTTTGCTTCCGAGTCTTCCTCGATAGCGGAAGCATTTTTGCTCTTTTGGAAGTAAAAACGAAGTCAACCAAATTGGTGGGCAGTTATCTTCACCAGAATAACATGGACGTATAGAATTATTTGGCGTAAAATGTATCGTCGATACCACTGATAAATGTTGATGGTTTTCCGAGTGGATGAACGGCAACACGATTGAGAAGTCGTTCGCGACAATGTTGATGATTCTTTACGTGTACCATGGAGACGAATCGCGATGAAATCTTGCTTTCTTGGGCTCCAGTAAGAAGCTTCTTAATCTTCGATAGTGAGGAAGGAAAAAGTCCAATTCGTACAGAATGAGTTAATTAGCGAATTTTTGAAGACATAGGTAATTTTTTTAACCAATGGGTAGGTTAGCTACTTGAACTACGAATGGACCATCCTTTTGAAGAAATAAATAATTTTTTGATTAATAATTTTTGGCTGATTCCAAATTCAGGGTATCCTGTTCAGTTCACAATACAGAGAGTCCCAAGACGAATAAACAATATACTTCAAGAGTCGATTCTCATCTAATTTGCAACAACTTTAACCTCGTAGCACTTTTTTACACAGCTAAAAATGCCACATTTCTCACTTTGAAGTTATTTTTCGTGTTTTCGACCTTGAGGCAACGAGATAATCATAACTTCCTCATTTCCCATGCAAATTCAAATCTGATTACACCGTTGAAAAGAGCGTCAAATTTCCCAAATGATGAGACCATTCCAGAAAACTGTACTCTAGGATGATCTTCACCTCAAAATTGAAAAGATGTCAATTTTTGTTTTTTCAAACATTTTTGTGATTTTGTCTTGCACTCGTATTGCTAAAACACGGTCTTCTCCAGAGACCCTCGAAAGCTCCATTCCATCAGATTTCCAATGCTAAACCGTTATTTAGGATTACTATGAAATTCAAGGAGGAAAATGGTTTTTGCATGCAAAAAAACGTGAGGTTTTTTTTATACCTTTTTATATGTATACCTTTTCATACCTATATTATGAGCGGGGGGGGGGGGGGAGTAGATAGGGGCCCCTTCGTCCAACCCCGTTGTCTCTTGACGGTTTTTTGCATTTAAACACTATTTTTCCTCTGAAAATTTTCAGTAGTCCTAAAACACGGGTTATCGTTGGAAATCTGATGAAATGGATAATTTTTTAAGCTTTTGAGTGCCTCAGGACAACACAGTGTTTTGATTGGAAAAAATCACCAAAATTTTTGAAAAGAAAAACAGAAATTCACAACTTTTTAAGTTTGAGGTAGAAAGAGGTCAGTTTTTCTTGAAGGTAAAGAGCTCGTGATTTGGAAAATGTACCGCTCTTTCTATAATGAAGGTAATCAGATTTGAATTTGCATGCGAAATGAGGGAGTTATGGCCATCTGAGTGTCGCCAGGCCGAAAACAGAAAAATAACCTTTGAGTGAAAACGCTGCAAATCGTTACACAAAGGTTTATTATTTTTCTATTTAGATCACTCGTCTGCAAAGCCACCAATCATCCAACATGAAGAAAAAGATCGATCGCATTTCGGTCAGCTAAAATTTCAACGGTCTCTTTTGCGATTCACACTCGTGTTTCTGATTTATCGTACGTCCAACCCTTAAGTACTCGTAGGGAGCGAACGGTTTGTCCTACAGAGCTCCACGTGGTCTCAAAAAATTCTATAGAATCTTAAATTGGTGGAAAAACAATACCTTTATATCAACATTTTTCGAGTTAGGGCGTTTTCAAAATTTTAACCCCTTTTTGGTATATTATTTTCAATAATGAACCTTTGAAATCAACCAAGAGAAAAAATTGTTAACCCCCTCTCAAAAATTTTGTTGGTTTTACGTTTCAAGGTACGTAGAATCCAAAAATCGAATAAAAATTTGGCCGTCCGTCCGCCGTACGCGGCACTTTCCCCACTTAGCATTGACCGATTTTGATGAAATTTGGTATGTAGGCTCCACTAGGGGTCTAGTTGTGCCTACAAGATTTTGGTTGATGTAGGTCACTTCTAAGGGTTCAAAAACTAATTTTGAAATTTTGAAAACGCCCTAACTCGAAAAATTTTGATATAAAGGTATTGTTTTTCCTTCAATTTAAGATTCTATAGAATTTTTAGAATTTTGTGAGACCACGCGGAGCTCTGTAGGACAAACCGTTCGCTCCCTACAAGAATTTAAGGGTTGGACGTACGATAAATCAGAAACACGAGTGTGAATCGCAAAAGAGGCCTAATCTCCGTTCAAATTTTAGTTGACCGAAATGCGATCGATGTTTTTCTTCATGTTGGATGGTTGGTGGCTTTGCAGACGAGTGATCTAAATAGAAAAATAATAAACCATTGTGTAATAATTTGCAGCGTTTTTCAACCCTTAGAAGTGACCGACATCAATCAAAAGCTTCGGAGCACAACTCTGTACCTCAGAGGTCAACTATCGTATGTCCAAAATTCTCGTTTTCGAGATTTTTGTTTTGTATGTGCATTCTTTCTATTGTATTTTGTATTCTATTGTATTGGTAGGCATT
The DNA here is from genome assembly GCA_009739505.2 of Apolygus lucorum. NCBI lineage: Eukaryota > Metazoa > Arthropoda > Insecta > Hemiptera > Miridae > Apolygus > Apolygus lucorum. The sequence continues at coordinate 41,553,422 of CM019170.2, read as the reverse complement.
AACAGATTCTACAGAATTAATTTGAGCATGATAAAGTCATCAGAATGGGCCATAGGGATCAAAATAGGTGTGCCCACAACTTCTTTTGGCTCTGCTGTAAGATCGCCAAAATGTCACTTACGATAATCGACCTCTGAGGTACAGAACTAGACCCCAAATGGAGCCCATATACCAAAATTCATCAAAATCGCTCAACAGGAACTAAGGAAAGTGTCATATTTTTATTCGATTTTTGGATTCTACGTACCTTGAAACGTGAACCAACAAATTAAACATTTAACATTTTTTCTCTTGGTCGATTCCAAGGGTTCATTTTGAGCGGGGTAAAAAAATTGCCAAGAGAGATAAGTTTTGCAAATTAATTGTAGAATGGATTCCTTATCGATGTATTGTCCATTCCTTCGGTTCGTTAGTCTGATAGTAGGTATCGTTCGTTAGTGTTCTACCGGTGTTACTCAACCTGAAACCCTCTTATTTCTATTACCTTGTCGAATAATATTCTACTATTCTGAAGGATTGAAAGAAAAAAAGAAAAAATAAACAAAGATTTTCATTTTATTTTATTTTTTTAATTTCAGAAAGACTCAAATTCAACAAAACTATTATTGATCTTCTTGAAGATTATAGCTTGATAATTTCTAGAAGAAATTGAAGAGTTAAGTGTAATAAGCCATTATCCTAGGAATTGTGCTCTGGTGAAAACTTCTTTTGTGTTTTTCTCAAAACTCCGTTTTTGGTTTATTATTTTCAATAATGAACCTTTGGAATCGACCAAGAAAAAAATTTTTTCAACATCCCATCAAAATTTGATGGTTTACGTTTCAAGGTACGTAGAATCCAAAAATCGAATAAAAATTTGGCCGTCCGTCCGCCGTACGCGGCACTTTCCCCACTTAGCATTGACCGATTTTGATGAAATTTGGTATGTAGGCTCCATTTGGGGTCTAGTTGTGCCCCGAAGCTTTTGGTTGATGTAGGTCACTTCTAAAGGTTCAAAAATCAATTTTGAAATTTTGAAAACGCCCTAACTAAAATAATTCCGATATAAAGGTATTGTTTTTCCTTCAATTTAAGATTCTATAGAATTTTTAGAATTTTTTGAGACCACGCGGAGCTCTGTAGGACTAACCGTTCGCTCGCTACGAGAATTTGAGTGTTTTACGTGTGATAAATCAGAAACACGAGTGTGAATCGCAAAAGAGGCCTAATCTCCGTTCAAATTAGAGCTGACCGAAATGCGATCGATGGTTGGTGATTTTGATTTTTTTTTTTTCCTTCATGTTGGATGGTTGGTGGTTTTGCAGACGAGTGATCTATAGAAAAATAATAAACCATTGTGTAATAATTTGCAGTGTTTTGATATAGCGCTTCAAGGAATCGATTTGGTCTCCTCCATACCTACCTTCTCATACCACCATTTTACCTATCCATGTGAAAAGTACGTCACGGTACGATTTTTAACGCTTTTATTAAATTTTTCCACAGGCAAGCTTCGAAGTCAAGCCTTCCGAGTCAAACCTCTATGAACAGAACCATCAAGCACCCTACGAGGTAAATTGATGCAACTTCATCAGGAGTAGATGATAATAATGAAAACTGTCATGTCTGGACATACAATTTTTTCACTATAATGGGGAATTTGCCTCACATTTTTTTTTTTTTTCGAATGAGGGTTTATTTTTATGGAATAAAACCATAGTGAGCTGCTCAAAAACGCATCCAAAAAATTTAGATAATTTAAGGAAGATGGAAATTTTAAATGAGGTAGCAATGTGTAAGAGGCAGCCATGTTTGAAACGTAACGGATATTCTACCAATCTGACTTCAAAGGAGGTTCTGTGGCGCTTACCACAGAAGCGGAACATACACGAACTTTTAGCTTCCGAGTAGTGCGCACAAGAAAGCGCCGCGAACTGGCAGGAAGAACCCAGACACAAAAGTGACCAAAAGAAACAATATTACTCACTTTTTTACAATACGAATCTACCTACTAGTTTATCAAGCATATTAGTCTTCATCTTCTCTTATTTAGTTTCAAGATTTGAATCACATTATTTGAGTAGCCATTTCACTGGATCGTTTTGTGTGGCGGTGCTAGAACTTTGTCTGTTGTCGTAGTTGTTTTCGCGTCTTTTTTTTTTCGTATGACATCAACAATGTTCCTCGATTTTCGCGGTGTTTTGTAACAGAGGTTCACTTGTTTAGTCATTTTCTCCTACAGTAATTTTTCCCCTTGGTTATTCCTAGTGTTAAACGTTATTCTAGGGCCCTATTATAGGATTTGACTTGAAATTCCAGAATCTAAAATTGAGGCAAATTCCCCATTAACCTTTATCGTACAGAAATGTGGAATTTATATCTCGTTCCCTAAAGGCTCGGCCACACAGAACGCGGGCTGACCGCGCGGACAGGTTCGCCCGACTCCCGCGGACTCTGTAACAAGGCATTTCGCATTGCCCCTGCCACACAGAGCGCGGACTGCCGCGGCGGGCAACTTCTGTCCGCGCCAAGGCGCGGGCAGGTTGTAATTTTTTACAGAGTCCGCGGCGGGCAACTTCAAATTCTGCACTATAATTGAAATTGTTCCATATTTTCCTCAAAATATAATCAATATGTTTATGTTAATGTTATAGGTTAAATGACTTTTCCTACTTTTTTCTCAAAACATTATTTATTTATTTTTGGTTTTTATCAATTTTTGAGAAAACTAAGGTTTCAAAAGGTTTCAAATTGATGCTGATTGCCTACATTTCAATCAAATTCCTCTCTCTTACTTTTTTTCTAAAATGAGTAGTTATGCTATACCATTTCGAGCACAACGAAAATTCCACTTTTTGGGAGGAAAAAAATTATCTATTTTTGGATATTGTTGTATCTCCGTAATTAGGTACCTATTCAACCTACAGAGCTCGAGTTGGTCGCAAACTGTTGCAAATTTAACCTAATTTAAAACGTTACCGGACATAAATTATTGAAATTATCACAGTTTGGAAGTACTTGCCTAATTGTTAGAAAAGTACTAAAATTTCACGGGTTTTTAATGCATTTCGCCAGTAGCACAAGGTTTTCGGGGTTGCAAAATCCGAATTACACAATAATACTATTATAGAATAATAATAATAATCCGTGAACTGAAATAACATAATGCTAGTCGAAAGAGTAGAATTCGCTTCAGTATTTTGGAGCCCTCTCGATCATAGTGCCTACAGCCTACTTCAACATAGAATGCGTAGTGACAATAACATACCCATTTCCTTTTTCGTCTTGATTTAGAAGCAAGTAAAAGGAGTAAGGCCTCTTCGTCCGATGAGCTGCTCGACATGATCGATGAACACTGAGAAAATTAACACTGGTCCGCCGCGGCTGTCCGCGTTCTGTGTGGCAGGGGTTGTCCGCGGCGGACTGCTGTCGGTTCGCACGCGAACTGTCCGGGCGGTCAGCCCGCGTTCTGTGTGGCCGAGCCTTAAGGGATCCGAGATAGTTGCAACTAGCAAGTATGAGATGTTACGAAAATCGTTACTAGTTGCGTTACTACCTTTTTTTGGTTGGTTTGCAAATTACTCTCCCCAAATGCTGAATGGGATGTAAGAGTGATGTCCTTTTGGACGTCCGATTTTCACCTGCAGCGGTTTATCCAGTTTTAACGTTGGTAGACAGTTTTAATTGAGGTGCCTTCTACACAAACGTCCAAATCACACTGGCAGCATTAGTTTATTTTTCCTCCACTAGGGACAGTAAAGCATTTATCATTTCATTTTTCCCTTGAATCAGCTGCATCACATTATCACAAGCTTTTCAAAATAGGAACCTGAGTTTATCTCATATGGTTAAGCCTAAAAGGAAAAACGCTTTATTATCCCTAGCGGAGGATACATGAACTAATGCTGGTATGGTTTAGACACCTGTGCCTTCTACCCTCATATCTCACCTTGTAGGTTATTAGTTGAATTTTCTCGTCATAGAAGGCGCCACTGTCTAAGGCAGCACAGATCCCTCCATGAAGTGAACCTTCTCCGCCTTATTCCTTGAAGCTTTACTTTATGAGAAATAACTGACCCCAACGCCTACAAGGATTTTTCCAAGTTTCCTTCTTCTACTTGGGTTAATAGATGCATTCTGCTGACACAAATAGCATTAGTGTGGCTCTTGGAAAGATCATTCTTGAGCTGACATGCTGTAATGGGGCCTTCGAGATGCCTTCTACTCAAATATTCTATAGGTTTGTCAAAATACATCTAAATTTAATGAACACATTCGAAAAAATAATTTTTTTCTTATAACAAGTGAGAAGTTAAGGGTTAAATAATAAGGAATGTTATTTTTTCTCAACTTCTTGAATAAAAATAGGTGTTGAGGTTCAGTCAGAAAAAGAGTTAAACACTTGTTTAGGCCGACGTTTCGGTATATTTGTATACCATCTTCAGGGATATGACTGACATTAAACCAGAGTGGTGTAGGCAGCATCGTTCTTACATGAATCAATTGAACATCACATTGTAATTATAGATGATTGTTGAGTCTGCGTGTCATCGAGTGACGGAGATGACCTTCTCGATGCGGCGTTTGTGTTTTCTTTAACACTTTCAGTGTGGATCATGTCATATGACAGCATGAAGAGTTTCGTCTCTGGCCGGTGTGGTCATATGACATGATAGGCCTCATGCTGCTCGCTTGAGTCTTGCATACCCCGAGTCTTTGCTGAGTGGCGGGTCATGTCATGACAACAAGCAATAAAAACCATAAAAAACCATTCATTTCAAGTAGTATATAACTAGCTGAAAACTAAGCTCCAATGTCGAATTTCAGACAAAAATATCTCCCGCCGGAGGCCAAAGTAGGGTATTCTAGTCCCCCAGTGAAAGTGTTAACCCCTACTCAACAAGCTAGTGACTTGCACTGTCGCATCGGCGGCTTATTAGCCCGACCGGCATGTGGAGTGCATGGAACATAGACTAGCCCGGCAACCCCGGCCTTTCAATCAGAAACCGACTGTCAGGAGGCGGGATATTTACCTAGTGAGCCTAGTACTTCGAGGAGATCCTTATTCGAGGAGAAGGTAGGGAGGGAAATGAATAAGTCGGTTGACTGAACTAGATTGGCATAAGGGAGCATCCCTGAGTGGGCTCATATACACTCGTATAGTTTCCTCAGGGGAGAGAGAGGTGGAAGGGTGACGTCATATTGACGTGTTTCCCCATACCTTGTCTCCCCCAGTGGGTGATGACTCACTCAGGGATCCTCCTGTTCGCTTCTTTATTTAAAACTAACTGTTAGTTGATATGTGGGTCATAACAATGATAATAATTTTTGTTGTTGTTGTTACCTTCTGTTTGTTAACCTAACTTCCAGAAAGCAACTGTGATAAACTGTCTCGAGTGTATGTAAGAGTATCTCATATTACAGAAAGTATATTTTTTCATTTTAAGAAAGTGTTTTTTGAAATCCTAATGTAGCCAACAGAGGTTTATTTGCACCCTTTCCAAGGTATGACAAAATATCATTATTATCTATATTTACAACGTGATTTTTAATAGATTAATGCAAGAACGACGTTGCTTAATGTCTATACCACTCTGGTTTAGTGTGCGCTATAGGCCTGAAGACAGTTTATAAATATACCGAAACGTCGCCCTAGTTTTTTTTATTCTGACGGAACCTGAAGAACCTCAACACCTATTATTGAAGAATAATAGCGGAATTATGGTAACGACGCAATTGTAATGGAAGAAATGTGGGTAAATGGGGTAATTCCGAAAGACAAACAAATTATATGAAGTCGACCAGTGAGAGATGTTTCCTGTGCTCAGCACTCAGGTCATTCACTTCTGAAATATTGTTCAAAATCAAAATATTGTTCAAATCCTCTTCAGTATTTTCCTAGAATGTGCACCTGATGCACATTACTTCTTTGCCGATTTAATTTGATTAAGGCGGCTGTGGAGGGGTCCCTGAACGCAAAGCCTGGGGACCCTTCCCTCACATGAGAAGAAACCAATTCAACAGCAACCCAACACATTATTTTTCAGTATTTTTTATGCAGTCTACATCGTTTCTAGTTGACATAGCATCAATGCGTCATTTTAAACTCATAGCTCTACCACAGAAACTCTTCATCCTTTTGGCGCGTTCTTCTATTGAAGATAGTACTTATCTCTTATCATTGTGCAAGTCCCTGTACATTCGTCATTTTTTCAGGAATTCCTGGCCTCAAAATGACATACTTTTCCTCCTTTTGTTGCTGGAATTGTGTAATTTTGAATAGCTGATTTCATTTGCAGTACAGCCAACACATAAACCAAAAATTACCCACCTGTAAATTTCCCTGCCAAGGTTTCTCCGTGGAAGGTAGACTCGGCCATTAGATCACTCATCTGTCACCTTGGAGCGCCACACGTATGCAGACATTATGTGGTAGACCTATAGTTAATCTTTGGAATATATTCGCCCAAAAGTTGTATCGTGAGTTGATCACTATAGAAAAAGTTTTTAGCAGTCCACTGATGGGTGCCATTGATGGTGGCCCTAGAGCGTGTATTTGAAGCATCTGACCTGAAAGTGGTGGTTCATGAAGAAGAGATTAGCTTGGGACCAAATACTGGAGTGAGGTCATGTAGCAATAGGGAACGCCATAATATGGAGTCACGTATTATTTGATTATTTCATCACTCATTTATTTCATCTACCTTGAGCATTCCTTGGCCTCTAAGAATAGGATCCATCGAGCTGATTTCACATGGGGCTTGTGACCGTGGTTGCTGCGGCGAGTGTTCTTTGGTGGCAATTCTCGGACTGGCTTCTGGGGGGATTGTGGGTTTGAGTCGCAGTACTGGGCGTATTTTCATACATCATCCCCCCCCCCCCCCGTCATAATAACCCACGGCAGTAAGGCAATGAGAAGACATGAGCGAAATCATCAGAACAAATTTTGATCTTCCCTTTGGAAGACAGCTGATGTCTGCAGTGCCATTAACCCTTCATTAGTCGCGGCGATCTAAGAGATCAAATTTGTGGAAACTTGAATTTTTTGTTCAAATTTGAGTTTTACCTACTGACACTAAGTGCATACATGGTTTTAGAGGCAGAAAGTAGCAGAAATCGATCCAAGAAATTAATTTATGGCTAATTTTAAGTGTAAAACCTTGAGGAACCAGGACCTTTCTCTCATCTTGATAATTTCTATTTTTTCCTTATTTAGCGTTTTTCTTTTTGGTATTCAACTCTAATAACATAACTAGATATACCACGAGGGGTTCACTATAAAATTAAACTTGAATAGCAATCACATACAAATTTTGTATGTGAGGGCCTCTGACAAACGTCACGGAGAACAACAAAACGCTAAACCTTTCCCCTTCGTCCATCAGGAAGCTACTGGGAAGGACATCGCAGGGCCGCCAACCTTCTCTGTGGAGGAACAAAAAATACCTTCGCGCGATCTGTCAGATCAGCCACGACTAACGAAGGGTTAATGGCAGCGAAAATCCAACCTGAAATGGTTGTTTACTTTACTTTTAGTTGATTTCACAACCCTTATCAGTACTTTCCATTGTTGATCATAATCACTTCCTTCAATGTACTCTATTGTTTAGGTATTGGGAAACTCTGGTTCATCTTCTGAAAGGTAACATAGGAGCTGGTCTTTTTGCGATGGCTGACGCTTACAAAAACGCTGGTCTCATCGGGGGTCTCGTTGGCACTCTCTTCATCGGCGGAATCTGCATCTACTGCAGTCACATCCTCGTGAGTGAAGTTTCAAATTGTATTTTGTAGAAGGCACGTTATACTTTAAAAATCGCGGAAGATACTCGTATGTGCCAAGTAATCACTGCTAGGAAGCGCTACTGATTCGGATTTTTAACTGACTGTTTCTAGACCCTTCTCTACTTTCGTAAATCACATTGTCACCTATATGACAGACTATCGAATTTTGTAAACTCGAAAACTAACGAATCGGTGTTTTTACAAGTTTTGATGAGAGTGTAATTAAAGTTTAATTCGACGTTTAATACCCGTTTCAAAATATATTTCAATGCTGTTCGTTTTGAATGGAAACTACATACGTTCAGATAACAATCCATTGAAAATTTTCCGAATTTGACTAATTTTGTGGTTCAAAACGAGGAAACAACAGGAGCATCTAGGGAGAGAAATTGGTGGAACGGCCTGAGCGCTGCCAAGCGACGATTAGATGAACTTTCCGGAGCTCAAACCATGCGTTATCTCTCTTATCAGTCGCCCGATGTGATGTAGGCGATTCCTAAAGCCAGATTCCGTAGAATGAAATGATGAGGTGGGAGTGAGCTGCACGAATGTCAACGAACTAATTTGAAAATTGGATATTAGAGAGTTTACGGATTATGGACAGAGCTACTTTGATAAATTTTGTAACAAACTTCCATCATTTGTTTACAAATCGTTAGACTCGATCTCACCCAAACATTGTTTCCAAACCATTGTTTTGCTTTTCCGTGGTTGTGTTTTGCTGTCTGCGGAAAATCACCAGGCAAAACTGCTAAAATTCTCGATAAAATGTGTCAACGATATTACCGAGTTCTCATCACATCAGCAGACTGATAGAGATAGCGTAGGTTTTGAGCTCCGGAAGGTTCATTTAATCGTCGCCAGGCAGCGCTCACGCCATTCCACCAATTTCTCTCCCTAGGTGCTCCTGGAAACAGCGAGCGTTGTTTTGTTTTGATAACCAAGCAATGGTATTTGATTGGTTACAGAAACACTCAATTCGTTTTATCCTCGAGACTCAATAATCGATTATTTTCGATATCATACATAACCTTCTCAACATAACCTTCTCTGACCCAAACAGCTGGTCGTGAAGGGGCGCCATTTGCGCTCCTATCCAGCAAGGTTATTCTGTTTACATACCAAGTTTCTTGGTATGTAAACAGAACGATGGTGATAATATTCTTTAAAATCAATTATGTAATCGTTATTATTATGTCTCCCTTGTGGGTTAGATGTCTGACTAGAAATTCCATACTCAGTATGGGTGTTCACTCTCAGGTGACGAAAATACTTGATAATACGTGATTTTAGCCCAGTGCTATTGAATGGTGGAATCAGTATGTAGGTAGGTAGGTAAACGACTTGTTTTTTATTTAAGTTAGTTAAGTTAGTTTAAGTTAGTTAAGTTTTATTTAAGTTTTATTTAAGAGTTTTTTTATTACAGTTTTTATTTAAGCGAACGTTTTCCCATGCGCACAGTCATTGCCATCAAGAACATCCGCCTGAAGCCCCACTATAAGCAGCTTGTCCAGGAAGCTATCCTGGCAAATAGCAGTGGGGCTTCTCCCGCATCTCCTGTTGCTGATGTGGAGCAGCAGCCTGCCATTCAGTATCCCTCCCCCGGGACCTCCGGTCTTCTTGCCGATCTGAAGACCGAAGTCTTGAGGCTCGGGGGGCAGGTAGGTCGTATTGAAGGCTATGAAAGCACCTACCTGCAGGATCTGGTGAGGCGGGCTGTTGAAGGGCTGGATAACCTGGAAGACGAGGTTGCAGCCTATTTAGGGAGAATCTTCCCGCGGGTTGGGGATGCGACCGTGACGCAGCACCAGGGGGGACCTCCTCCCAGAGTGGTGTTGCGTGGAGGTCGCAGAGCAGCTAAACAAGCGAGACGGCGGGAGTACCACCGGGTTCAGAGTTTGTGGAGGAAGCATCCGGCGCGTGTGGCTGCGGAGGTACTGGAGGAGCCTGGGGAAAATCAAGTTCAACCCCCTCTCCAGGAGTTTGTGGATTTCTGGGAACCACTTTTGAGTGCTCCCAGTCACGACCCTGGGGAGCGTGTGGTTCCCCCAGTCTCCACCAGGGATTCCTTGCGCAGCATAATGTGCTCGCCGGTGCTGTCTGACGAGGCACACAAGTGCCGTGTCAAGAACTCCACTTCCGCTGGACCCGATGGTGTTTCTGCCCGACGCTGGAATAAAGCACCAAAGACGATTAAGCTGCTCATCCTCAACCTGCTCCTCCTTGCGGGAAGACCCCCGAAAGCGTTAACTCGTACCCGGACCGTGTTTATCCCCAAGAAAGGGGGAAGTGGGCCTGGAGGCTATCGACCGATCTCTGTGTCCTCGGTAGTCTTCCGCCACTTCCAAAAAGTACTGGCATCTCGCCTCCAGGTGGCTGGTGTCATTGGTGATGTCCAGAGAGCGTTTCGGCCAGTGGATGGCACAGCGGAGAACCTTACAGTTCTCCAAACTGTCATCTCGCTGGCCCGTATTAAACGCCGGCAATTACATCTCGCCGCTCTGGACGTCGCTAAGGCCTTTGACACAGTCAGTCACCTTGCCCTGACCGATTGCCTTCGTGGTGTCGGGGCCCCATCTCGGTTAATCGAGTATGTGGCCTGTCTGTACCAGGAAGGCGTGACGGTCCTCGAGGCAGGAGGTGAGGTATCAGGGGATATACGGATCGGGCGTGGGGTACGCCAGGGGGATCCCCTATCGCCACTCCTCTTCAACCTGGTTGTGGATACGGCCTTGGGTAAGCTGCCCACTGAAGTAGGGTTTGATCTCGCCCCTGGGGTGCGAGTAGGAGCATTGGCATTTGCCGATGATGTTATCCTACTCGCAGAAACCCGTGAGGGCTTGCAGATTGCCCTCAATGCATTTGCTAAGCAGCTAGCCAGGTGTGGACTTGTGGTTAACCCCGATAAGTGTGGGTCGGTCTCCTTGGTCCCGTCAGGTCGCCAACATAAGGTGAAAGTTGTGGATGGGGGTTTTGTCGTAGGACAATCCCCCATTCCATCTCGATCCGTGTTGGAGGTTTGGCGGTACCTTGGAGTCGACTTCATGGGGGTGGCCACTATTACTGCCAGCCGTGTGGACCTTGGTAGAGCGCTAGCTCGCGTTACCAAGGCTCCATTGAAGCCACAGCAGAAGCTGCGCCTCCTCCGCATGTACTTACTGCCAAAGCTAACCTATGGGTTAGTCTTTGGCAGGCTTACAGCAGGGAGGCTGCAACAATTAGATCGAGAAGTTCGCTCTGCTGTGCGCTCTTGGCTGAAGTTCCCACCTGGTGTCCCAAGTGCCTATGTTCATGCACCGGTCAAATCCGGTGGGCTTGGCATTGTGTCTCTCTCGGCATGTATCCCCTCACTGCGCCGCCAGCGCCTGCTAGCCCTTCAGGGGTCGAGCTGGGAGGTCGCCCGTGCGGCTGCTGATCTTGATTTTGTCAGGCAGCAGTTAGCATGGTGCGACCGAGCAACACCATCTGCTCCAAAACCCAGTTCGTCTGCTGAGTTCGCTGCTGCACTGCATGAATCAGTGGATGGTAAAGAACTCCGACAGTGCTCCGAAAGCCTTGTCTCATCCCAATGGGTAGATTGGGCTTCGGAGGGCATTGGGGCCCGCGACTACCGACACTTTCACGCCATCCGCGTGGCATCTTTGCCAACTGCGGTGCGGTGTTCGAGAGGTAGTCGCGGGACAACGCTACCCCTTTGCCGTGCCTGTCAGAGTGGAAATGAACACCTGTATCATGTGGTGCAGCAGTGTCCACGAACTCATGGGGGCCGCATCCTACGTCATGATGCGGTCGCCAAGCAGATAGCAGGTGCATTGTCATCTAGCGGCTGGGATGTTGAGAGAGAGAGAGATTGTATCACATGCCAAGTGACCAGGGTAAGAAGCCCGACATTGTTGCCGTCAAGCCCGACCAGTCTTGCATTATCCTGGATGTCCAAGTTGTCAATGGCAGCTTGGACATGGAGCAGACTTGGCGGGCCAAGATAAGGAAATATGACACAAATGATTTACGGCAAGCAGTGTCGGAGCTAAAAGGAGTGGCACCCAACAACATCAGGGTGATGGCTGCAACCTTGTCGTGGCGCGGTGTGTGGTGCGGGAAAAGTGCCACGGAGTTGCGTGAGTTGGGCATCTCAGTAGGCGTACTCCGTGGTATCACCACCCGTGTCCTGCTCGGCTCATATTTGAACTGGTGGTCGTTTTATAGAGGCACTTCCCTTCATCCTTCTCTCCCACCCCCACCTTCCTCATCTTCCCTCATCCCTAGGGCCGGCGTCGGGTGAGTCCTGGGCGTCCTCCCCATTATATTTGATTTATTTATTTATTTCGTTTTATGGCGTGCCCCCTCCGTCAAAAAAGACATTTTGTCTTTGAGGGGAGATTTAAAAAAAAAAAAAAATAAAAAAAATAAACAACTTGTTGTTTGTAAACAACTTGTTGTAAACAACTTGTTCAGCTGTAACTCCCAGTGCCTCCTACCAACATCCTCCGCCAAAGTTAACTTTGGAATAATTCAGAAATTACTTAGTATCAACTAATTAGTATTAACTTCCTACTTAAATGCCCACTTAAGAAGGTAATTTACTAAACGAATAAACCAGCCAACAGAATTTGTTGAGGCAACGTAACTACACATCTTTCCGAAAACATCATGTTCCTCACTTTCCTACTTCCTCTCCCTGCACATGAATTTGGAAATTCAGGAGATGAAGTGCGCATTTACATCGATCATTTACTAATTGAACTTCAAAAAAATCACTCAAATTGGTTCGAAATTATCTTCCTGAGAACTTCGTACAAATCAAAACACTTGGACACAAACAAAAACATTTCGTGAAGCTCGTCCAATGAGGGTAGGTATTCTATTATTACTACCTAACTACTGATGACTGAAATAACGTAAGCACATTCAAATGTGATGTATTTTTATTCTTACCGGTGATGAAATGCTAAGAACAAACTAGTATTTGTTTGGAGTTGAGTTGTCACCCTCTCAAATTGCGATTGATTGCGAGTCACCTTGCTCTTCTTTTTTCTGATAGGTCTCTTGTCTTCTCACACTGACTTTTAATGACTTTTGGCAAACCAAACAACGAAATACTACTCCTGTGACGGGAAGAGCAGCCAAACACCGCACAAATCGGCATGCCTAATGAAAAAATCTTTGTTTACAACGATGGGAATTCAGTCAGTTCATCAAACATGGTTGTCAGGAACACTGGGAATCAGCAACGCCAAAAAGCTGATATTCTTATTTTTTCGGAAAGTTCTCTTGTCTTTCCACACTGTTTCTAATCACTATTGGCAAACCAAAAAATTAAATACCGCTTCCGGGATGAGAAGAGCAACTAATAACCGCACAAATTGCCATAATGAAAAACCGTCCATACAATCTTTGTTTACAACGGAGTCAACATGGCCGCCTTTCAGCGAGATTCGAATAAGCGTTCGATTAGTCGAAGAATCGATACATCCATTCTGTGTGACGTCACACGGATAAAAGCAATTAAGTTTATTCTGGATTATTCAGATGAAATTATAATAAAACAATAGAAAAATACAATAATGAGCTGAATTATTACGTTTCGACCATATGTTTTTGAATTTCTTTTTCTAATTGAATGTTCTAAATAAATTATTATTGTATGAAAAGTCGAATCGGTGGTTGTCTATATTTTCTAGCTATTTTTGTGGTCCTTCGAGCCGGATATCAATTTCCTTGATATCAGCCATCATTGCTCAGCCACTGGAAATTGAGGAAATTTAATCAATTTTTTAACAAATTAAATTTGCCGATTCGATAGTTTTTTGGAGTGTAAAAAATTCGATAGTTTGTCATAGTGGTGACAACGTTAAATTGGTCGTATTATTTACACATATCAACATTAGCATTAATTTATTTGTTCAAGATATGGTCATCCGCTAAAATCAGAAAGAAATTGAACATGGACGCCGACCCTTCGTTTGAGGAGACTGTGGAATACTGTTTTGAATTTGGCCCCAAGTATTATCAGAAGACATCGAAGATAGCTGGGTAGGTACGTCACAATTTACCGAGACAGACTTATTTGAGAACCTACTTACCTATTCTAAGTTAGATATTCGCAATTTCGGATTCAGCTTCCTGCTCGAGATCTATTTTTCATGCATTTGGCAGACTAGCTAGCTCAAAGTTTGATTGCTGATGAGAGCTCGATATTTCCAATAGGGTGTGCGCATGGGTAGGAAAAACTGTTTATTGTTATTTTCAATCTAAGGTAGATCTCATTCTGAGAATTTTGGTACCAACCGCGACCTTCTAGCGTGTGTAAATGTTTTCCTATGAATTTTTAAAGTTTCGACCGTTTATGACGTCACAGTGGGCTGGGGGGTCCCGCCCAGGCGAGAGGGGCGCGTGACGTCATAAACGGTTGAAACTTTGAAAAATCATAGAAACAGATCTACTCACGCTAGAAAGTCGCGGTTGGTGCTAAAATTCTCAGGATGTAGTCTACTTTCGATTAAAAATCTTAAAAAAAATCAAGGCACATCCCCCATTAGAACGTGTCATGACCTCAAATCTATAATTCTGTCTGTGTGACCTTGAAAGGACTCATTGGAAACAGTTCAGAACACATTTAAAGACTAGGTTCTTGTGTTGATTTATAATCAAGATGAAATAGGTTACTGATCCAGGTGGATGATCCACGAATTTTCGTTCTAAAATATCCATGCTCGCACCAGCCTGGTTTGAGGGTGTCTTGCAGCTTCAGTTGCAACTTGCATGCTTGGTTTTGTGTGTTTTGTGTCACCATATGCCCTCGCACTACTCTTCTTTGTCAAAGCTAATCTCCCTCTTCTTTCAAGTATATCCAGTGCCCATTGTTCTCATACAAGAACTAGAGACGACATTGCTATCCACTAGGCGGTATCCGTAGAGGAGGTGGCAACTCCTGCTAGAAAACTCTTTACTCTGCCCAAAATCACATTTGAGCAGTTGCTGACACGCTACAATCTTGTAGGGATGAAATCTCAAATAATTTACCAAAATGCGACGCACTGTTGACCGATGGAGATTGAGACTGGCAGGGTGACGTTTAACCACCATCACTCCAGCTCTACGATCTGTCAAAGGCTTTTGATTCTGTGCCTCATGATTTGCTTATCAGGAAGCTATGCTACTATGGGTTTGGAGATCTGGCTCTGTCTTTCTTTGGGAGTTTTCTGAGAGGCTGGAAACAGGTGGTAATTTTCAATGGCGTCGAGTCCTCAGCAGTTGACATTCCATGTGGAGTAAAGCAGGGCTCAGTACTTGGTCCATGTCTTTTCTTGATTTTCATCAATGATTTGGCTCACCAGTTCCAGAACAAAAGGATACCTATCCCTTTTCGCTGATGATGTCACCGCTCTTTCAGCAGGACCTTGCCAGTGAGCTCTAGATTGTGACCAGATTAATGTGAATATGATTATTGAGGGTTGGTGTTCCGCTAATGGTTTGACGTTAAACACCACTAAAAAGCAGAGTATAACTTTCCGCCTCAATCAGCGACTTCAAGAGGAGGTGAACTTCCTTGGTCTGACCATTGATAATCGGCTGTCATGAAGGTCACACATTGATAATCTTTTGCTAAAATTAGCCTCTTGCAACTTCATGCTGCACCATCTGGCTGGCTCTGTATATTTTGTCCTTCGGACTGTATATTTTGCCTGCTTTGCAAGCAGGGTTTCATATGGAGTTTTGGTATGGGGCAATTCGTGTCATGCGGGTGAGTCAACAGAAGAGGGCTGTCAGAACTATTTGCAGGCTATCCCGGAGTCAGAGTTGCCGTGGAGGCTTTCGAACCCTGGGAATCCTCACTGTTCCAGCCCTTTATGTCCTGAGCTGTCTCCAATTCGTAAGAGGTAATCTGGGTCAAATGAAACGGCGGCGTGATCTGATCACCTATGATAACAGGAAGAGAGACGACTTATTTCTTCTAGCGTCACATCTCAGTGTGACGAGGGATACGAGTCCTTTGCAGTCGGGTGCCAAGTTTTTTAATCACCTTCCTAATGAGTTACGTTCTCTTCCTGAAAAGAAGTTCATCGCTACGGTCAGGGAGAAGCTGTTGAATGCAGAACTTTATACAGTGACGGACTTTTTTCAGGTGGGCTTTGGTCCTTGATATTTTGTTTTTACCGGGCGTGTTTTTTTTTTTTTGCCTCATTTTTATTTTTTCCGTACTTTAGTTTTAGGTCGTTTAAATTTTATTAACATTGTTGACAATTGTATTGCCGATCCGGCCTTTACAAATTAAAAAAAAAAACCGAACAGTTTGGGCTCTGGAGGGCAGCAACCCAGACTCTCTCAACAGTTCGTTGAGCCACCCTGTACAAGTACTCTGTCTAGTTGTTTTTTGAGCAGATCTGTTATATTATTTAGTTCATTTGTGATATTTTGTTGTTTAGTTTACGAATTTTTAACTGTGGCGAGATTGTATTTATTGTGTGTATGAGTGTGTGATTGCGGTTGTGATCACTATTTCCCTGGTCAATCCCTGGTGCGGTTTCCTAGGTGCCACCTTTCCAGCTACCTGTGGCGGAGATTATGTTGAGGTGGATTTCTGGTGGTGGCGGCATCTGTTCATTGTGTGCCAGTTGTCGCGGCCATTAGGTACCTGAAAAGGTGGAATCGCCATGGTGGGTGGGGCCTGGGGTGGTCGGGTGGCAGCCCACTTGACATGCCTCTACCCACTGGGCTATTTTCTTAATGGTTGGCACAGGTTTTCATTATTATTTTTTATCATTCTTTGACTATAAATTCTACCAACTCGTTTTGTTTGATTTCTTGCAACACCTTAAATATTTGACTGTTGTATTGCCTTATTGTAGGCTGTTTAAATCTAAATAAATAAATAAAAGCGTCATCATCACACCTATTTATTGATTGCACCTGAGGCCACAACGCACACTCAGCATGCTGGGATGCATGGATATTTTAAAAGAAGAGTAGATCATCCATGTCTGTCTTATAATTTGATTTATATTAACAAGCGTGTGTGTTCCAAGGTCTTTGAAAACAACTCACATCATGTTTGCCAATTTACAACTCATTGTTCCTGTTTCTTGAAAGTAGAGTAATTTTTAATTCTGTTTCAGAATTCTCGTTAAGGTATTCATTGTCATCACACAATTAGGATTTTGCTGCGTTTTCTACGTTTTTGTTGCGGAATCATTTGTGGGTGTAAGTAGAACCATCATCACTTCCTCTAATACACCTGAATACACGAAATACTCATGTGGGGCTTGTTGGTTTTTCTGAATTTAAAAGAAAAAGTGTACTCCAAAAGTACTTGTACAGCCGAGGCGTGACCAGTCAAATGCCTCAACGCATTGACTGCCTAACGGCGCTCATGTGAACCTAGCATAAACAACAAGCAGTAAAATCAAGAGGATAGGTTTCACTTCACAACTACTGTTCTCATCTTGACAAGGTTATTCAAACCTTCTTGAGACAAGAACAGTTGTGAAGTGAAACCTATCCTCTTGATTTTACTGATTCATCTTCTTCGAAGTTTGATACTAACTTTGAAAAGTACAAACAATTTTTGATAGTTAAGTAGAGTAGGATATTGTGGAGTAGGATACGATTTGTTCGGCTACTTACCTAGCGAACTACATAATTATCCTCTAGAGCAGGGGTGCTCAAACGGTCGATCGCGGTCGACTGGTCGATCGCGAGTGCTTTTTGGGTAGATCTCGAGAAGAAAAAAAATTTTAATAAGTAGGTAGGTAACTAAACTACAAAAATGTATTAAGTACGTAATAAAATAACACTGCTTGCGGCAAAAGGTGGCTTTATCAAAGGAACGCGCGGCACTTTTCAAAGAAAAGCCGTGTTGTTTCTAGACTAGACAGTACACAGTACAGTCTAGTCTAGAAACACGGTCGAGTTGCTGGAACAGCGGTTCAACCGCAAAGTTGGGCAGATTGATGTGCTGGAACAGTGGTTAGTGGTAATGCGCATGCGCCGGTCGACCGCAGTCGTCTTGCTGGAACAAACCTAGTACACTCTAGTTTCGGCCGGTGCGTTTGACGGGAACATTCGAGACTTTCGTTCACGCCAATATAAATGTTGCGCCTGCAGGAATTGGAGTCATTCTGAATTGTAACTTGATGGCGATCCTACGTCGATACAAAGTTTATCATTAAATAGTGGAAAATGAGTGCAGTGGACAAATCTAAAACGTATCATTTTAACAAGGATTGGGAGGAAGAATTTTTCTTTTGTATGGTGAAGGATAAGTGCATTTGTGTTATTTGTTGTGCGTCAGTTGCAATACCTAAGCGTGGTAACTTAGAGAGGCATCATAAAACTTGCAGTCTCTCAGAGTCGATCGTAAGTAGTCTAAAAATATTGAGGTAGACCGCCAGCAGTTCAAGTTTGAGCACCCCTGCTCTAGAGCATTGCCTTGCAAAGTGGAATGACTGTAGCGCTTAGAGCAAGAGTAGTCAGGTTCACATTTATTTCAAGTACACTTGACAGTACAGTGCAAAATGACCGTGTGTAGATGTAGGAACAACATTTCTGGAACAAATATAAAAAGATTTATTATTTCTCTATATAGATCACTAGTCTGCAAAGAACACGGCTTTGCTATTCTTACCACCAACCAACTTGAAGAATAACATCGATGGCATTTCAGTCAGCTTAAATTTGAATGGAGATTAGGCCTCTTTTTCTATTCACACTCGTGTTTCTGATTTATTGTTAGTTCAACCCTTAAATGGGGTATTTCGATGAGTCGGAAATTCAGGTTTTTGACCTCAAATTTGGATTCAGCACCATTGAAAACCTTTATACTCCAACTTTTTGCCCAATGATACAGTAACATGTGGTAGAAAAATTAAATAAAGAGATCACACGTTTGAGAAAAAGACGGGCCTCCAAGAACGCACACTATGCCACGGATGTGTGTGTGGAGTATTTTGTAGTATCCAAGGCCACGAGGCGTTCGAGACCGCACGGGATTAGTGGAATGTCTCGATCCAAGGTCAGCTAGTTGATACGTCACAACAACTTACTACGTCACAACGATCAAATCTTCAGCCTTTCATTAGCTTCCCTAATTTCTTCTAAACATTTTCTCTACTAACAGACCCGATTACCGTTATTCCTGCTCTTTTGGAGAAAAAAAAATTGACTAAAATACCCTATTCTCATAGGGGGCGAAATGTTTGTCCTACAGGGCTCCGCGTGGTCTCAAAAAATTCTATACTATCTTAAATTGATAGAAAAACAATACCTTTATATCAAAATTTTTTGAGTTAGTGCCTTTTCAAAATTCATTTTTCGACCCTTAAAAGTGACCTACATCAACCAAAATCTTCGGGGCACAACTAGACCCCAAATGGAGCCTACATACCAAATTTCATCAAAATCGGTCAATGCTAAGTGGGGAAAGTGTCACGTACGGAGGATGGACGGCCAAATTTTTATTCGATTTTGGATTCTACATACCTTGAAACGTAAACCAACAAATTTTCAGGGGGGTTTGAAAATTTTTTTTTCTTGGTCGATTCCAAAGGTTCATTATTGAAAATAATAAACCAAAACGGCCCTCCAACTCCAAAACCGACCGGGTTTTTCCTAAGGGGGTGAGAAAATAAGTAGCCATGAGCGAAATCATCAGAACAAATTCTGATCTTCCCTATGGAAGGCAGCTGATGACGTCCGCGACGCCAGGAATGGCAGTTGCACGAAAATTCAACCTGAGATGGTTGTTTACTTCACTTTACTTTTCTGTATAATTTGTACACGTAAGGATCATTTGTTCAATGAATCATTCGGTTACACTGCAAGTTGAATGTGGTTTCGTCTATCTCCTCACCTTACTGGCGCTCAAACGGGGACCTTTATGCACCCAAGATTCAACTGCAAATTTCTCTCAGTTGCTTCATGAACTTTTGCTTGTGTCCCCGTGATCTCTTACGCTGAGGAAGTCTTCACCCAACCTTTGGTTTGCATCACCTGAACGCTACAAGTCGCAGAGGTCCAACAATCAGAGGAAAGACGCCAGTTGGGTGAGGAGATGGTTTATGGACGCACAGCTCTACTGAGATATGACTTCATGAACATGGAAGGAAAGATCCTTACATCTTCTATACAAAATAGGGTGGATACAGTGATCTTGACGAAGATACGATGGTGTCCAAATGCCTTTCCCTAGTAATCGTGTATGAGTCGTATGAGATTGTACACTCAACCCAATGATGTCAATAGAGAGTTCTTAGTGGGTTTGGTTCGGCTTAGATACGGTGTGACGTATTATACACACACTCTCAATCCGGTGCCATATTATTACACATACACTCTCAATCCAGCGCCGTAATATTTGTGATATGTAATATCACGGATGACCTTGAAGGATCGAGGGGACATGGTGAAGGGGGGACAGGTTTCTCTTCCTTAATGACCCCTCAGAAAGTTAGGACGCCTCTCGCCATCCGCCGCCTTCACCATCGCCCCTCCTGCCCCCGGTGAGCGAATCTTAATTCAATTATACCCTCCTTATTCCCGTGAAACTGTATTGTTATTTATACTTACTCCCCTACCCACGTCACATATTACGGCAGAATACGTCACTCAGAGGCAATCCAGCGCTCCATATTGAAAACATGGCGGACGATCTGGTTCTGGCAGCGCCTTAAGGGGCCCATTCACGTGTATTCCTGGAGTCGCCGCCGCGTCCCTACAGGCACTCCCCGAAGCCACCGCAGTAGTCCATTCACCTGGCTGCCAAAACCTCCTGACTCCGCCGATTGGCGGGCCTGCTTCCAACCACCGCTTGCTCAGGTGACTAGAAGTGAGGAAAACGGTAGGGCTACATGCTGTACTGGTGGGAGTGCGACCCGGCGTCGGCCTCACTTCAACCATTCACAGGGCCGCCGAGGATTAACTGGCCGCAATTTTCGAGCATGTTCGATTACCTGCCGAGCGGCGGACGCCCGCCAGACCTCAAGATTTTGTTAACCATTCACGGGTAGTTTTCCCCTTTAACGGCGGCTAGGCCCGCGGCGGCGACTCCAGGCGTACACGTGAATGGGCCCCTTTATCGACCCTACTAGGAACTCTCTAATGTCACAAGAGGGTGCCCCAGACCTGACATCATATTGGTTATGAGGGAGCAGGTGTGATTGTGATTAAATATAAATAATAATTATTATTTTAAAAAAAACCTAATAATCTGAATTCGTTCAAGTTTTTCTTATTATTTCTACGTTTCAGGTCATGAACCCGTATCTGAATGGTCATCACATCTCTGGTTCAGTTTACATCGTCAGCATGTTCTTCCTGATGATGGTCATATGTCTCATACCTTACCTCAAGTTCTTAACACCGATATCCCTGGCTGGCACCATCTTCCTCTTCACTGGCATTCTATACATCGTTGGAGTTGCTTCAACAGACATCCCAAGTCTCAGTACGAGAGACTACTTCGGCAAAGCATCCACCTTCCCTCTCTTCTTTGGCACTGTGGTTTACGCCTTTGAAGGAATAGCACTGGTAAGGTAGTTAAGTATTTTCCTACTTTTCATATGTTGGGTACGTGTTTTCGTCCTGCTTGGCCAGTTGCAATAGAAAATTCACAACTTCTCAAGTCAAGCCTACATACATACATCCTTATTCACTTGTTTGTTAGATGATGTTGAGGGGGTCTCGGTAGGTTGCCGTTTCTTCCTTGTTGCGGGTAATCGTATACGAACCGTCGCTCAGTAGCCTCTTAACACCCCCCACTCACCCCTCTGAAGGAGCAACACTGCCACCCACCCCCTGTGCTTCCACCACCTTTCTTCATCCTTTTTCGTCAACAGTTTTACCCATTTTTCTCATGAAATAATCATCCAATTTTCATTTTACTCGTTTCATTCTTCTTATTTTTCTAATATCTACACCAATACATCTAATAACCTATATCTTACCTATAACCTATATCTAATAACCACATGCACTTGTTTAATTTCAACATTAAAATTTCAAAAGTAAAAAATTGCACCTAAATTTGAAATTTTCAACGATTTTTGAAATTCATTAGTGCATCTTCTCAGGGAATTGAAAAACTAAAATGGCACTGACTGAGACCCCCTTATATACATAAATGAATGCTCATAAGTTACCAGTGCCTATCATAAAGGGCCCTTTATCTGACCCTGACATTTCTGTCCCTGCGCTCTGCCACAATCTTCCTGTCTCTGTTTCCCCCACTCCTTGATAGGGCGTTCCATTAAACCAGACCCGATCCTGCCTGTACTACTGCTATGCAACTGTAATCAAGCGCAAGGTGGCTGGGGCAAATTTCCACAATGGACCTTTTCATGTCCTGTTCTCAGGAAAAAGTAGAGGGAACGCATCTGCATGAGAGTCTAGCCCCAACAATCCTTGTCAGGTTTCATCGCTACCTCCCGCCACTTCAACGAGCTACCATTCCTGATTACCATAACTACCATTCTAAAGATTGTTGTCTCTTAATCGTTTCTCATATTCGTTTTCGTTTCTCTTCTTATTATTTTTTTTTTTAGAGTAATCATTTTTATTATCAACAAGTTTGAAGGTAGAATGTTAACAATATTGTAGCTTCTGGGTAACATGGCGATGATAACAAGAGTGTGATTTGTGCAGAGTGTACGAGAATTTATGGTTTCAATGGTCCACCATGGAAGACAAAGCCGCCCCATCCTCCAATCCTAGTGAGCGTACTTTCCTCCTTGCTCCGCATAGCCGAAGTGATACGGCCCAAATGATGGCAAATTGTACTTTCACCTTAAGCCATCCTGTCAGTTGGGAGTAAGGTCGTTGCCACTTCTCGGTCAAGACAAAAGCTGCTCTCTTCAGGAACACTCCGAATTCTTGTTCCAGAGCCCCGTCACAGGAACTAACTAAGGGTGTGAATGACCCTCGATGGTCCTCTGCCGCCTGGTCATACTTTGAGTGAGCAGCCATTCGAGCTGTTTGGTGCCAGTCTTGGGAGAGGTAGGAGGCAGCGTCAGCATTTACAATGCGATTATCGAAAAACGCTGGCCTCCCGCTCTCCCAGACCCCATTCACTGCAAAGTCGCCCACCAACGCGGGGTGTCCATCGGCTGCTTCCTGCATCACTGGCTCGACCACTGCACCCCCCCAGGCTAGATCAGCAATTGCCATGGTTACATCCCGCACGTCATCATGTCCCCTTTTAACCACCCCTCTTTTCTTGCAGTTGAGAGCGTGTGTCAAATCAAAAGATGACCCACAGCCATCGCAACTCATGGGTAGGTCTTGGGGGATGTGGGAATACCGCATGGACAATGCATCTCTGAATTGAGTTGCTGACAGATCACAACTGTATGCCTTTGTTGGCAATACTGACAGCCATTGTGATGACCCGCACACTCGTTTGATGACTCTTTGTCGATTCCCTTCCCAGCTCTGGATTACTTCTTCACTCCTTTGTCTTTGAGCTTCTTCCCGTGCTGCCCTCTCCTCCCTTAGTACCTCTGCCACTCTGCTATTGTGCTCGGTGAACGACAATGGGCTTCCAGAACATATTGCACTTCTGAGGAGATCACTTGATCGGTGTGATACTTGGAAGGCTTGAGAACATGTGATGGGATTGGAGATACCTAAACCCCCGAGCCTCGCTGGTAGGCTCATCAATTCACTGCCAGTCTCTCCTACTTCCTTTCCAATGATTGTCGACATCAACCGTTCACGGATAACCATCCATAACGGCTGATACTCCCTTTCCCACCCTTCTACTACCCTCTGGGTGAATGCCCACTCAAACTGCAGAGATTTGGTAAAAGGTGCGTTCCTCTTATTGTTTTCTCTCTGAACAGTTATGGAAGTGAAAATGACGCCAAGTGTTGTTTTATGTTGCGAAACGTGCCCAAAGTCATTCAATTTCAAAGCTGATCTTCAAAATCGTCACTGATTCCTATTTCTCAGTTTGGAACGGTGACGCCTTCCTACTGCAGTTAGAAGGAGCGACGCTAGGATGCACTCGCAAGCGTGATCAGCTTCGTTGAAGAAGTGGGAAATAGCGCTGGAACTCGACTAGAGTTGCTGGTGGCTAGACTCTCATTGCTATCTCCCCCCACCAAATCTCCCAGGATCGGAATGAAAGTCCACCTGATCACCCTGACTCCTGTACTCCCTACAGGAAGTACATTGTGTGTGTGTGTTTGTGGGAATATTTTAGTTGAAAATAAACTAGTAAGTATCTTGTGGCTTCTTGTCTGTTTTAAAATCACCAAACATCGCTTAAATGGTTATAAAATTTGCTTACTATCTCGAGATGAGAGACAGAATGTTGAAATTATTCTACAATCCATATTTTCATGTTTTTGTACAATGTTTTGTACAAAGTACCATTACCTTGCCTTACATCAACAGTGGTAGACGATAAAAGGGTTCTCCTGACAGTCTCCTGTCCCCCAGCACGAGCACCTCCCCTCTCCACCAGTCAGTAGCTTAACAGGCCTCCTCCTTCAACTGGGTAGCATCATCATTGCTCGTGCTAGTCTCCTCCTAAAGGTGCCTGACACTCTAGCCTACTCCTAACGGAGGCTACAAAAATTCTCTAATATGAATCCATTTCAACCTTCAATGTATCTGAAACCATTTGTTTCAATGTTCAGTATTCACTAGCTGAGTGCCACACGGTAATGGTGCACATGTTCTCAAAATCGTCGAAAACTCAAAATTTAGGGTATACTTACCTACGAACATAGTTCCAATGACATTCATTTTAGAGGTGAAAAAGTACCATGTTTTTAAAGGAGTTCATGTTGATGACATTTTAGACGTTTTAAAACAGTATCATGTTATTGAAAGAGTTCATTTGGGGAGCTGTAATCATGGTTTTGGCTCCAGCATTGAGAGTGTTTATTGATCTTTGCGAAGCCTTTGAGAAGCTTTTGCTTTAGTTTCGACGGTTGGCCTGAAAGGGAAAGCAAGTGCGGCGTGCCAAATCTTGAGCCAGGGCCTTCTACTGAAGGCCTGTGATCCTACTCAGTACGATGCTATACTAATCTAGCTGATGCTCGCCCCCCCCCCCCTCCCGGCAGGCAGGAGAGAAAATCTTTAAGATCCGCAGGTGGAGTTGGATCTCGTAAGATACCTTGAAGGATCCGCGACTTCAAAGTTATGTGGGATTCAAACCCACTAAAAAAACACCTCTTTTTCTCCCACGTTGGATGCTCAGCCTGGAACTGTTTAACACATTACTTCAGGCTGAGTCCTGGGGCACTTCATCAGTTCTGGATGGCGGGACGGACCAGGTGTTCCCTTCTCTCTCTCTCTCTCTCTCGTTCTAACAATGTCTTCCTGTCAGGATACTCTCTGCGTACACTGCCACAAGACTCCAGCTCCTCTCACCTTCCAGCATCTTGCTGATGACAGCTTCTGGTGTTGAAATTTGGGGAGTTAACCCCAGCTCTGCTAGCAGCTAGCTTCTTTCAGCCGCCCATTTGGTGCATTTGAAAAAGGTGTGTAGCGCATCATCATCTTCTCTCTTCTGGCAATGCGGACATGTTGGGACAGTTACCTTTCCCATTTTATGTAGATAGGCATAAAACAGTCCATGTCCTGGGAAGAATTGTGTGAGGAAAAAGTTCAATTCTCCATGCTTCCTGTCCGTCCATCTCTGAATGTTTGGCACTAGCCACTGTCCTCTATATTCTCTTGTCCATATCTCTTGCCAGCTTGCCATCGTGCAATCTCATTCTTCCTTGGCTAGCTGATACTACCCTTCTCCGTCTTTATCTGGAAATATCATACTATGAAATTCAATCTTTTTAAAATCTGTAGTCATGGTTTTGGCTTCAGCATCGAGAGTGTTGATTGAGCTAGAAGACCTTTGCTTTGCGGTTGGCCTGAAAGGGAAAGCAAGTGCAGCGTGCCAAATCTTGAGCCAGGGCCTTCTACTGAAGCCAACTTCGGTCCTACTCAGTAGGGTGCCAAACTGCTCCTCTGGAAATTTCATATTGCCCAAGTTTTGTTTTCACCCTACTATTCTTCTCTGACATTATTGTTCAGAAATCTTCTTTCTTCACAGATAATCCCTCTACGAGCCGAAATGAGAAGACCCGAAAAGTTCGCGTCCAGCTTGGGTGTCTACAACGTCGGCATGATGATTGTGATGATTTTATTCAATGTTGTCGGGTTCTTGGGATATCTCAAATTTGGACCAGAGACCGCAGGAAGTATATCCTTCAACCTTGAACCTTCCGTGTGAGTACTCAGGTTAGTTAAATTTGTACATTCCATTTTCAAATAGGAATCCGAATCTCAGCTTTTTTGTGCAAAAAGATAGTGCTTTAATTTAACTCGTGCTGGAACGTGTTGGGATTTGTCTTATCAGAGAGATTGAGATGCATTAGTTAGCACAGGACCAGAAAGCAGGGTGCCTCATGCTTGAACATTAAAAATGATGACGAACCTCTTAAGGCTTACTCTCGAGAGCTCTCCACTGGGACTCACGCTTTTCTTGAAGGCATGACGTCATATTTACTTTCTCAACTTTCCTCTCATTCTTGTCCAATTTTTCCTTCAGTGCGGCCGATGTGATAAAAATCATCGTCGCCCTCGGCATCATGTTCTCGTACCCTCTGCAGTTCTTCGTAGCGTCGGCCATCATAAGTGACGCCATCGTTCATAAATGTTTCAACAGGGTGTCACACAAGAAGAGGCTCATCGTTGGGTGCGTTGTCCGAGGATCGCTTGTAACGATTACATGTAAGTTTTCCAGTCATAAATAAGCCTAAAATAATAAATAATCCTTTTAGTACATCTCAGTCAGTACTCAGTACTTTTGGAGTGCACTGCTGATCAAAAATTTCAGATATTTGGATGCATCGAGGCGCAGCCAATCAAATGCCTGAACACATCAACTGTGTCAACCGTGCTCATGTG
The DNA here is from genome assembly GCA_009739505.2 of Apolygus lucorum. Lineage (NCBI taxonomy): Eukaryota > Metazoa > Arthropoda > Insecta > Hemiptera > Miridae > Apolygus > Apolygus lucorum. The sequence goes on along the minus strand of CM019170.2, from coordinate 41,526,752 downwards.
AACCCAGCTTATTGTGCTGGTTGTCTCAAAGATTGCAAACGTGTACACGTTAAGGTCCCTTTCACCGAAATACTGAATGGATGAGCCGGATGGCTCCATCTGGTATTGCCCCTTAGATTCCAATCCCTGAACATCCATCCCTGGATCCATTTCCAATTTTGGATCCTCATGTTTACCAGAATAGGTCATTGGGACAGTATTGAATACTTGCTGCCCCTCCATCGTCTCAGCGAGGGTACTGGGCATGAGTAAAGTAAGTGAAGTAAAGTAAACAACCATTTCAGGTTAGATATTCGTCCGACTGCCATTCTTGGCGTCGCGGACATCATCAGCTGTCTTCCAAAGGGAAGATCAGAATTTGTTCTGATGATTTCGCTCATGGCTTCCAATTGCCTCACTGCTCTGGGTTGGGACGAGGGGGGCGATGAGAGCCCCGGCCACCGAAAAATGGACGCTGCCGGCAATGAGCCTTCTACCCACAATCCCCGCAGAGGTCGGTCAAAGTCCACCACCAAACAACGACGCCCCAACAACCGTAGCCGCACCGCTCTCCTGCTGAGTGCTGGGCATGGTGTCTGCCACCATGTCAAGCATGGTTCTTATAAGCTCAGGTTTTTAGAGTGGCCGTGGAGCTGTGATTCCCTCCTCATCCCTCCATCTCTGCCTCAGGGCTTCCAACTGCCAGAATGAAGCGGGCCTGCTGCTGGATGCTGGTAAAAGTGGAGCAAACTCTCACCTGGCCAACTTTAGGCCATCAATGCAACAATACCTACTGTAAATACTGTAAATGAGTCTTGTGTAGATACAATGAACCATACTTGGTTTTATTCCCCAGGTTCTCTCACAAGAGCGTTTGGCCCTCATGAGAGCACCTTTGCCTCATGCTCATTCCTACCTCTCAATCAAATCTGAGAACCTGACAGGATTTTGAAATGTCTCCGTTTGATCCTGACCACCCCGTGATTTTTGTTAAAATAAACATTATTGTTAACTTTCAGGGGCGTCGGGTGAACATATTCGTCAGGCAAACAGCTAGGCTGCAAATTATTACACAAAGGTTCATTTTTTCTGTATATATCATGAGCCAGCAAAGAACTCAGCTTTGCCATTGTCACCACCAGCCAACCATGTTTTATCTTCACAATCAAGTTAATTTGGAAGATCTACTCGCTTCACACTCCATTCGAAGAACTAAAGAATTCCTTCGTTTAGAAATTTTATTACTGGTTGTTAAGGAAGCAAAACCGAGTACAACCCAAAAAAACGATCGGTGATCTCATTTTGGTTAGCTAAAATTTGAAAGATAATCAGGCCTCTTTTGCGATTCATAATCGTTTTTCTGATTTATCGTAAGTTCAACCCTGAAGTTCTCGTAGGAAACGAACAGTTTGTCCTCAAAAGCTCTGGGTGGTCTCGTTCGATTCTAAAAATTCAATGGTAGGTACCTATCTTCAATTTGTGAAAAAACAATACCAAAAACAATACCTTCATATCGAGAGTTTTCGAGATAGGAGGGCGCCTTTGGAAGTTACATCCCTTCCATTTCACCGCTTAGAACTAACTGACATCAACCAAAAGCTTCGGGGCACAACTAGACCCCAAAATTTGGGGCCCAAATGGAATCCCATATACCAAATTTCATCAAAATCAGTCCATAATAATTAAGAAAAGTTCTACGGACGGACGGATTTTTTTTTATTCGATTTTCAAAATCTACACGTACCTACCTCAAACGTAAACCATCGGATTTTGAGGGTGCTCAAAATTTTTTTTTCTTGAAAATAATAAACCAAAAAAGAGACTCTGAATTTAGACCTAATAAGACGTGGAACCTTCATTCTACAATGTTATGCAATTATTTCCAAGTGTCTAGCAACTAGAAAAACGATTAGGTACAGAGAAATACAATAAAATCGGGAACGAGACACCAGTCAACGTCAAACAGCTGCTATTTTCGGCAGCGAAAGAATGAACTGCTTTCCTTCCTTGAGATAATGTGGTTGGATGGATATGTTATGTATTGCCATGCGTGGGCTAATTAGTATCCATTTGTATCTTCCAATTTCTCTGCATTCCAGGTCACGAAACAGTTTTCCGACTGTTTGCAACAGCTGATAGCGTGGTAGTGGGGGTATAGCAATACTTGACCCCGCGCTGACCCCCCGCCGCCCCGCCGATCGTCGCCTCTCACTCTAAACGGTCCCGAAAAATTCATTTTTTCGAACTGCTTGCCTTGCCTCACCGGTCCCCGCGCTAGTTCGCGTATCATCCGCAATCCGTAGTACCTAGTTACCGACATTTTCAACACTCTGGTGTGTTGCGGGATAGTATCCAAGACAAAATACGTACTTTCTTATTCCATTCTCCTATTTAATCCAACTTCCTTGATAATAAGAAATAGTCCCTAAATATTACAAAAGTTTTCCAAAATCGGCTAAATATTACTTGCAAAAATGGAAATATAGGAGAATCTCAACAAAAATTAACTTTTTTTATTTGCATATTAAATATGCTTACTGCAAATTTTGTAGTAAGGCAAACAGTGTTTGCTATGTTTGCCTGGAGGAGGCGCCACTGACTTTCCGCAATTATATGGTTGTGGTTGTTGTGGAGAAGGAAGCAGACAGGACGTACGTATCCTTCATCATTCACGTTTAATTTTGCCAAATTAAACGTGAATGATAAAGGACAAGTATGTCCTATCTGCTTCCTTTTCCACAACAACCACAATATGGCTACAGCAGGAGTACAGAACAGTTATATGGTTGGTAGGTGGTATTAATGAAAAATCCTCGCACTGTTCTTCGCAGACAGGTGATCTACAGGGAAATGATTTGCAGCGTTTTTTTCTCTCTTAGTACAATTTTCTTCCCTCAGTGTTAAATATTCATAATAATATCTCCTTGAAAATAAATTCTTTATTATTCGTTTGCAGGTGCTGTAGCGATTTTCGTTCCAAATTTGGGCGCCTTCATCTCCCTGATTGGGTGCGTGAGCAGCACCGCGCTAGCGCTAGTGTTCCCCGTACTTTGCCACATTTCGCTCTTCACGTGCCCTGAAGAATTCGAACCTGCCACTTCGAAGCTTCTTCCGCTGTGGTGAGCCTTCCGTTTATCATTTTACCTTGAGTAGAGGTCAAGTAGTCCCACACTAGATCACATCTCAGACAAAGATGGCGATCTCTTTGCTCCACCTCTGCACCCTAGGGTACCGAAAAAGGATAACTAAGTTAGTAGGATCAGGTGGGGTAAATTTAAACAGAAACAACTTGGAATAGTAGTACCTATTGGTTGGCAATTTTTCGAGTTCTCATCAATCAGTTGCATTCCTAGAGCAAGAGGGAACAAGAAATTTTGCTCTATCTGCATTTAGAGGGGTTTGAGAGTCAGTTTACATCTACCCCTTTTGTATAAACTTACCCCTCAGGCTAGTCTAATATGTTTTATCGCTGAGGTCAATCCAAAATTCCCGCAAAACAGCGTTGCCGTTGGTTTCTTTGTTTTTATTAGCAGTTAACATAAAATTCCGGCATAAATCGGGAGCACTCCAACGAGTGGTTAACGATTTTTGTATGTGGAAAAACCGACTAACATGTTTGTTTGCTGTGGTAACCAGGGGTCGTTGTGGGGTGAAATATTTCAGTTTTTCCTCCCGAGAGAATGAAAAAGTTAGGTACTTTTAAACTTTGAGCACCGGTCTTTAGAGAAATACTGACCTGGAACGAGAAACGAATGGCGACCGACTGAGACCCCTTTAACGCTTTGAGCTGAACGCTGATACAGTGGGAATGCTGTTCCTACAGCGACCGCAGTTGGAAAGAAAGCGACTGGCTCAGTAGTCTAACTGCTGTTCCTACAGGACGAACATTCTGACGGATCAAACCAACCGCTGTTCCAACAGGGTAATTAGTGTAACTGCAGTCGGTAGAGCTTGACGTCTTCAAGGGGTCCAGTCGAAAAGGAAACCTTTCCCATTTGAAAAACTTTTTTTACCGACCAACTATTGGTAGGTACTACCTACCACACCATACTGCTTCACACCTTCACAATCAAGTTTATTAGAAAGAACTAAACGCTTCACACTCGATACGAAAAATAAGAATCTTCATATGGAAATTTGATTACTGGTTACGCAGAAGGCAAAACTGTATACAAATTGAAGAAACGAACAGCGATCGCATTTTAGTCAGATAAAATTTGAACGGCGATTAGACCTCTTTTTTTAAATTTTGGTTTATTATTTCTAATAATAAGCCTATGTGATCGTATCGCAAAAAATTTTTATAACCCCCCCTCAAACTTTGTCACTTTACGTTTCAAGGTGCGTAGAATCAAAATTTGCAATGTCCGTCCCCCGTCCGCGGCACTTTTCTTAGCAACACTGGACCGATTTGGTTCAAATTTGGTATATGGGCTCCATTTGGGGTCTAGTTGTGCCGCGAAGTTTTTGGTTGATGTAGGTCACTTCTAAGGGGTGAAAATTAAGGGTTGAAATTTTCAAGAGTGCCCTAGCTCGAAAACTCTCTAAATAAAGGTATCGTTTTTTCACCAATTTTAAATAGTATTGAATTTTTAAAAATTTTTGAGACCACCCGGAGCTCTGTAGGACAAACCGTTCGGTCCCTACGAGTACTTGAAGGTTTTCCTCCGATAAAACAGAATCATGAGTGTGAATCGCAAAAGAGGTCTAATCTCCATTCAAATTTTATCGGACTAAAATGCGATCGCTGTTCATTTCTTCGATTTGTATACAGTTTTGCCTTCTGCGTAACCAGTAATCAAATTTCAATATGAAGCTTTCTATTTTTCCAATCGAGTGTGAAGCGTTTAGTTCTTTCTAATAAACTTGATTGTGAAGGTGTGAAGCCAGTATGGTGTGGTAGGTAGTACCTAGCTGGTAGGTAAAAAAAAGTTGGTAGGTAAAACAAATGTTGGTGGGTAAAAAACGCTGCAAATCATTGCTCAAAAGCTTCTTCACTCCTCAGATCACTGATCAGCTGAGTGAGCTCCAAAGCCATTTTCAATCCTATTGAATGGAAGTGCTCTTCCAGGCGTCTCCAGCATTCGAGGAGATCTTCTTCACTCCTCAGATCACTGATCAGCTGAGTGAGCTCCGAAGCCATTTTCAATCCTATTGAATGGAAGTGCTCTTCCAGGCGTCTCCAGCATTCGAGAAGATCTTCTTCACTCCTCAGATCACTGATCAGCTGAGTGAGCTCCGAAGCCATTTTCAATCCTATTGAATGGAAGTGCTCTTCCAGGCGTCTTCAGCATTCGAGGAGATCTCCTTCACTCCTCAGATCACTGATCAGCTGAGTGAGCTCCAAAGCCATTTTCAATCCTATTGAATGGAAGTGCTCTTCCAGGCGTCTCTAGCATTCGAGAAGATCTTCTTCACTCCTCAGATCACTGATCAGCTGAGTGAGCTCCGAAGCCATTTTCAATCCTATTGAATGGAAGTGCTCTTCCAGGCGTCTTCAGCATTCGAGGAGATCTTCTTCACTCTTCAGATCACTGATCAGCTGAGTGAGCTCCGAAGCCATTTTCAATCCTATTGAACGCAGGAAGCTGAAATTTGAGAGGGAAGGTCAAGGGAGAATACAGATGGTGGTAGGTGCTATTGATGGAGAACCAGTGATCTATACAGAAGGGTGATCTATACAGAAAATAATAAACCTTTGAGCAATGATTTGCAGCGTTTTTTTTTTTTTATTCGATAACTTTTTAGTAACAATTTACTTTACAATTTAGTTCATAAGATACATCTTATCCGTACATAATGTACAATGTTACATGATTGAAGGAAGCTGCTCTTTAGCAGTCCTTCACAACTTTATTATAGTTACAGTAACAGATATATTATTAGGTATAGATTAGTTAGGTATACAATAGATATATAATATATAGATAATAGATATAATATATATAGGTAATATAATAAATAGGTATAATATACAGGGTGTCTACACTTTCGATGGGCATAACTTCAGGGTTCGATTCTGCAAGGAATTTCCAACAAAAAATGTCTCTTAGCAATTTTCTTTTAACCCACTCAAAATTCTATTTTTTTCACTTTAGAGTTTTTTTTGCGTTTTCGACCTTACGGCACTGATATGGTCATAACTCCCTTAAATCTCCTGAAAATTCAAATCTGACTACACCGTTAGAAAGAGCGTTAAATTACCAAGCTACCTAGAGCAAAATCAAATTTTTTTAGCAATAAAATAGTATCAAAAAATCAAGTCAAAAAGCGAACTTTAAAATTTTTTTGAAACTTTACTTTCTTCGACCAACGTTTTCACTCTAAATCCCTGCCCATTTCGATGGGCGCTCTTCGGAGAAAACATGCTCAAATTGTCAGCTTTCCAACGGTCTATCAATTGTTCTGTTCAACATTCAAAAAGAAAGAGTAAAAGAAGTTTGAATGTCAAAAAACGTGGGTTTTACAAGCAAATCCAGTGTTTCAAGCTGGTTTATGGTCCCCCTCGATCTCAGGTTGACTTGACGAGTTTGGTATCATTTTCTAAGTAATTTTTAACGCTGAATCCAATGGTGATACTTCCGAATGATTCTGACGGCTAGAAAGTGGATTTTTCGAAGAAAACCTTCGTTTTTCGTACATAAAATACGCATTATTCGTAGATATGGTAGTGAGCATAAAGTAACACCTTTCTACTCAATAAAAACACCGAATTTCTAGCTGATTGAAGTTTTTGTTCAGTATAAAGGTGATAATTTATGCTCACTACCATATCTACGAATAATGCGTATTTTATGTACGAAAATCGAAGGTTTTCTTCGAAAAATCCACTTTCTAGCAGTCGGAATCATTCGGAAGTAACACCATTGGATTCAGCGTAAAAAATTACATAGGAAATAATACCAAAACCGTCAAGCCATCTTGAGGTCGAGGGGGACCATAAACCGCTTAAAACACTGATTTGCTTGTAAAACACACGTTTTCTGGCATTCAAATTTCATTTACTCTTCCAATTTGAATTTTAAAAAGAAAAATTGATAGACCGTTGGAAAGCTGACAATTTGAGCATGTTTTCTCCGAAGAGCGCCCATCGAAATGGGCTGGGATTTAGAGCGGAAACTTTGGTCGAAGAAAGTCAAGTTTCGAAAAATTTTTAAAGTTGGCTTTTTGACTTGATTTTTTGGAACTATTTTATTGCTGAAATATTTTGATTTTGCACTAGGTAGCTTAGGAATTTAACGCTCTTTCTAACGGTGTAGTCAGAATCGAATTTTCAGGAGAAATAAGGGAGTTATGACCATATCAGTGCCGTAAGGTCGAAAACGCGAAAAAAAACTTAAAAGTGAAAAAAAAGGAATTTTGAGTGGGTTAAAAGAAAATCGCTAAGATACATTTTTTGTTGGAAATACCTTGTAGAATCGAACCCTGAAGTTATGCCCATCCAAAGTGTAGACACCCTGTATATATAATAGAATAAATAGGTATAACATATATGATAGGGAGTTTTATCTTTCGTCCCCAAGACGGTGAAAGTCCTAGGTTTCATCCCCATCGAAGAAGTTAGCTTTTTTCCCCGACGTTACGATTCGTCCCTCGAGCAAGTAATACGTTTCATCCCCGGTATTATGATTCGTCCCCAAAGTGTTAGTCACTTGACATGTCATTAAATATTTGTTAAGTGAGCGATCAGCATTACCCAGAGGTCAAAAATAGAGAAAAATAACGTCTCGTCCTCGCATTGTCCCTTTCTCGACAAAATGCGTATCAGGCTCCACTGAACTCATTATTGCAACTGCCCAACTCGTCGAAGGTCACTGCTATCTGAGAGTTCGATGTCATTATCTATCCGGGGATAAAAGACAACAGTCTTCTCGGAGCCGTGCTCGAGTAGCGGGGACGAAACATAACAACGCGAAGCGGACTTTCACTCGCGTGGGGATAAAACGTACGACGCCCATATGATAATAGATATATAATATATAGATAATAGATGTAATAGGTATAATATGTACAGGTAATATAATAAATAGGTATAACATATATGATAATAGATATATAATAGGTATAATAGATATATAATTAGGTATAGATAATTAGGTATAGACCTCTTTTGCGATTCACACTAGTGATTCGGTTTTATGGAAGGAAAACCCTTAAGTACTATTAGGGACCGAACGGTTTGTCCTACAGAGCTCCGGGTGGTCTCAAAAAATTTTTTTTAAATTCAATACTATTTAAAATTGGTGAACAAATAAAACATTCATTAATTCATTCATATTCTGTTTTCAGGTACGTCCTGGACGGCTTAGCTCTCCTCCTCGCCTTCCTCGGTTTCATCACAGGAGCCTATTTCTCTTCCAAGGAGATCATCTCCAAGTTTTCCATTCCCGATGTCCGCTTCAGCGCGGCACATCCCAAGACGTGATGTTCATCCGCGAGGTCGAACCGCTTAGAACCTCCACCTGCCGCGGGAGGACCCTTTCGAAGCCTTCAACAACTCCGTCTCCCCAAATCCATTTGTGGATATTGATATCTTCGAGTGAACTCACCGCATTTCGTGACGAACGCGAGGTGTCAAGAATTTTACCTCCTCGGAGGACTTTCAATGGATATAGTGCCTTGTAATTAGAAAATATATATTAATGGACGTTGATTGGTGTCAATAAAAACGTCGCTACGGATTATTTACTGTAAATTTGATATCGATTTTAATGATAAAGGCAAACTTAATAAAAAACCTGAATAATTTGTATTGGATAATTTGTTCTCATAGTTTCCCCCCATACACACCTGTAGAATATCCAGGTCGTTGTGAAAAATTGTAGTGCACAGCTCTACTGCGAAAGTCCTCAACTGTAAATCATGTACATCCATGTTCTGAGATTACAAGTTTCTCTCATGATTCTATCTTTTCATTAACCCTAATTGGACCATGGTGTCACCGAAAACTTCTCAGGAACTCCACAGCTGTCCCAAGGTGTCACCGGAGTACCAAAATTAAAAATAAATTTTAAATTCGATGGACAGCAGAATTTTTTGTGGGCTATTGGAAGTCCCAAAATAGGATTATGACAAAAAATTCCAAAGAAATCGAAGAAAAAATGTCCAAAATTTTAGCATGGAACATGCTTTAGCCTTGACCTAACTGGCAAGAATTGTTACGTTTTTCAGGAATGATCAACAGAAATGGCATCGAGTCACTAAATTTTGCTTAGTTGTTGATAACCTATAACCTTAATACTACCTTGATACTTCCATTAACCCTAATTGGACCATGTTATCACTAGTGTCACCGAAAACATCTCCCAAGGTGTCATCTTAGCAACCAAAATTAAACTGCAGTTTTAAATTAAATGGACAGCAGAATTTTTTGTGGGCTATTAGAAGTCTCGAAATAGACTATAAAAAATATGCAAAGAAATCAATGAAAAAAATTTCAAATTTGTTTAATAATTCACAAAAAATGGTTTAAAAAAATTCGGCTGTCTAATGATTTTTACATTTAAATTTAAATCTAGTGACACCTTGGGACAGCTGTGGCATTCCTAAGATGTTTTCGGTGACACCATGGTCCAATTAGGGTTAATGAAAATATAGAAGAAGATTGTGTTTGGTTCTTCCTTCTGCCATCTTCTCCGTACACAATAGAAACCACAGTCTAATTAGGGTTAAAGGTAGTAGTGAGTCATCATAAGCGAGAAAATATAATGTCCTCCGAGGATTACTGTCAACAGTTCGAATTTGAAACTGTGCTCCTCCCTGATCAGCTGGGTGAGCTAACTTCGGTCCTGGTGGCCCCACGAAGCTGAAATTTCAGTTCAGGAGGATTGGTCAGTAAAAGGAAACAGCAAACAAACAAAACACGGCTAAAGCATGTTCCATGTTACTTGAATTTTAGCCGAAGGCTCTGAGCAGCAACCATCCGGGGGTCCAGGGGGCAAAAATAACATTATTTTTGGATTTTTAATAACTTACAAAACAATGGTTCAAAAAATGCAGATGTCCATTAATTTTAAAATTGCAATTCAAATCTAGTTGATATGGCGACACCTTTGCTGTAGAATTCCTAAGATATTTTCGGTGCCACTAGTGACACCATAGATGACCCTAATTGGACCAACAACATTTTTCATCGATTTTGGGGGACAATTTTGTTCATAACTTTATTTTTAAACTTCCAATAGCTTACAAAAAATGCAGCTCTGTCCATTAAATATAAAAAAGGCAATTTGAATTTAGTTACTCTGGTGTCTTTTTGGGACAACTGTGGAATTACTAAGATTTTTCAGATGCACCAGGGACACCATGGCACTTGTTCGCCAGTTGACGTATTTATTTGGTGTCACCAATGGTACCATGAACAAATAAATTATCACTATCCAATGTTTTTGTAAAAATTAGGTTCAATAATCAAAATATAGAGGACAAAAAATGAGCCTTTCAACCACAGATAAATGTCAGAAACGAATAGTCACATTTCACAGCAATCTTTTCTCACTTTCAAAAAAATTCGACTATAACAAGGTTTTATTTAGAAAATTAAATCAACGAAAGAAAATTAAACTTTAATGTTTGAAACAGTATTGTTCTAGGGAATCTGGAGAATCTGAATAATTAATGAGAATAATTTAATCGTTGCTGTATTCTACCCCTAGAGAACTATACGTTTCGTTTGAATACCTATTCCTTGTTGGAGATCAACCTAGGACTAGGGATGATGAATGAAAGATACAAATTGAATTAGGAAAGATAAATAGATGTATTATCCTATAATCAATGAGGCTTGTATCTAAATGTGAGGGGGGGAAGAAGTATCAATAGAGTTTACCTATTAGATCTTCGGATTTGAACCACGAGGGTAAGGGAAGTGATCTAGTATGAAAGTATTGTACTTACAGATCGGTGTCTGGAATTAGACTGGGGAGCGGAAGAACCGCTCCATCGAATCACGAATCAGGTGACAGAGTAAATGGTGCTCCGTCACATGTTTCTCTGGAATTTATGAGAAATTGAGTTTTCAGAAATAAAAAAGTTCCCGTTGGGGGCGTGTCTAGCCACCAGTGGTATTAATGGTCCAATTGTTACTCAAACTTCATGAAAACTCGTCTAATTTTGGTGTCTCTAGGGACAACAAGGTCCAATTCGGGTCCCTCCATTGCATAATGACTCCACCAATACATTCGGGAGTTCATCAGGAGAAATAAGATGACTCGTTTTTGTTGTGTAAAATGTTTGTATTTGTAGTCTTAACAGCTCGTATTTCCATTGGTGCTTTTCCAGTGAATTAGGTTTCAGATCTATTGTAGGGGGAAATGGAGAATCCTGGTCAGTCTTTGGGCGATCAATGGAAAAATTCCTTGACGATGGAGGAAACGCTGCAGTAGGCTCCAAAAGTGAATCCGAAGAGAGCGACGAGCAGCGTGATTCCGTCCATGATGTACCTGAAACAACGAGGACATCAGTGGCGCCTCCTCCGGGCAAACTTAGCAAACACATTTCGCCTTACTAAAAACTTACAAATTGAATAAATTAACGGGGAAATTGATTTTTTAAAGATTTTTATCAAATTTTCTATTAATATAAAAAAATAAAATTTATTTTTTATAAACAATTTTTAGAACAAGCAGCCCACACAGCCTTCACCAAAGCTCTCCAGCGGGAATGGGCCTATATGCAGCGAGTGGTGGGTGGATTTGAAGAGGAGTACGTTAATTTGCGTGACAATTCGAAACAAGCTGGCTCCTGCCATCCTTGGGCGAGAGGCAGGAATTTTACAAGAGCTTCTCGAATACCCAACAAAGTTGGGAGGCCTAGCTCTTGAAAATCCCGTCAAAGCGGCTTCAATGGCATAAGAGACATCCAGAGAAGCCACAGCGCCACTCTCTGATGCCATAAGGAGTGGCAGAACTTTGGAACTTTGGATGTTGCCCAGTAAGAAGAGGGTGTGGTGTCAAATTTGCGAGAAGTGGCAACACAGCGAAAAACCACTGAGCTTGCGACCAGCGAGCAGCTTTTGACATCACTACCCAGTAGGCAACAGAGGACCATTCGGAGGACTAGGGAGGCATCATAATGGCTCAGCGTCCTCCCACTTGCAGCAGACAACTTCGACTTGTCGTCTTCCCAATTCCTTTTTTTTTTCATCCTACGCCCGTCTCGTTCATCAGACGTCTCGCTGCCCAATATTTCTCGCATGCTACTTCTCCTGGCTCAATCCCGCCTATCTCTTCCAGTGCCGGGCACTCCATGATATGCCGGGCATCCATTTCCTCCAGGCTGCACAGGGGACACATTGGCGAGTCGACTACTCCTATCCTATACAAATGCTTTTGCAGGTAGTCGTGGCCAGTAATCATCCTGAACAGGGCTACCGACTTTCGCCATGGGAGAAAAGCAGGGATATGTCCTTCCTCTGTTGCAAGGATCTCCCAGTCTTTCCCCGCGCTCACCTCTTCCATGATGTTCTTATTGTAACATTTTACTGCAGCTGCAATCTCCCGTCTGACTGAGTGCAGAGTCCTAGGCGGATTTGGCTGAGCCTTCCTGGCACCTTCTTTTGCTAGCCGGTCCGCTTTTTCATTCCCTCTGACACCACAATGGCTTGGAATCCACTGTAGGTGACAGACTCCGCCATACTCCCGCACTAATTGCAGCGACCGCAGTGTGTCACATATCACCTGCGACCTTACTGAGGGCCGCAGGGTGCCAAGCGCGAGTATGGCAGCCTGGGAGTCTACAAATATGACCACCCCCTCCAACCTTCGTCTCTCCACCTCCCGCACGGCTAGCTGTACAGCAACGATCTCGCCGTCAAAGTTGGATGCCCTAAGACCAACAGGCTCACTGATCTCAAAGATTGCCGAGTACATGCCGGCTCCCCCATTCTTTACGGCTCCATCAGCAGACCCATCCGTGTACACATGCAGCCACTCTTCCCAATTCCGTGACGCACTAACCATTCGGTACAGTTGGGAACCAAGAGGGTTGCCAGTATGGTGCGACGGATGCGGGAGTCCCATAGATATGAACCACGCCCTCAATTGTATGAAGGGCGGCCTGATCAAACAGGGACACGACCTGGTTCGAGACGAAATAGCAAGATAGCAAGCCTCGCATGGAACGGTGTTGTCACAGAACCAGTTCTTCGTGAAAGTGCTGATGGCAGCCCCGGCCTGGTGGCAGACATGAAGGTTCATGGTGTGTGGGACCGTTAGAGACCTGCGTTTTTCGATACCCGCATTGTAAACGCTGACGCAGTCTCTTACACTTCCATGGACTGGCCAACCATCTCTCGCCATGCTGCCCAAGCCAAGCATGCAAAATACGACAGACTAGCTGAAGATCTGAGAGGGTCTTTCACACCACTCGTAATTTCATGCGATGGAGCATTGCATAAAGAGTATGACGCTTTTCTCCATTGCAGGGTCCAGCATCGCAAGGCAAACAGTTCAAAAAACCGAATTTTGCGGGATTGTTTCAGAGGGGGGGGGGGGATAAGCAAGTGGCGGGGGTAGAGGCAGATATCAACGATAGTTCAAACAATCGATATCTAAAGGTAGCCAAATAAAATCGCCTTAAAAGTTGATAGTGTTGCAGAATGCTTGAAAATTGGACTTTGAAAAAGATACCAACCTGAATAGTTCATCTTTGGTTTTGAGCCTCCCTTCAGCTTCTGGGCAGGTTCTGAGGGCAATATCACAGAGTGCGGGGTAGAGGAGAGCCAGCGCTGTCGAACTTACCGCACCCACCAGCGATATGAACAGACCGATGTTTGGCACCACCGCAGCCAGCACAACTGAAGACAACGAATAATAAATTAATAATATTTGTCAAGGTTGCGATTTACTGACAGGCCCTAATTATAGACCTAGTAAACTTTTCACTTCATTCCTTTAGAACCTACTCAGAAGCAGATAAATCTAAAAGAGGAGTGATGGAGGAGGTTGATTGGCTGGTGTCTTCGTCAGTGAAGGAGAAGGTGATTTATCTAGAGGTGTGTCGGTACAGCTGTACCAGGACTGTGGAACCGAGTATCAACTTGTAACGGCCCTTAAGCTGGATTCACATGGGACAGAAAAGGGTGGAAAACGGAAAAGATGGAAAGACGAGAAAACCATTGGAGGGGGTAGCCGGAGTTGGCGGAAGGTTCACATGGATGATGGATGGAAAGGAAGGAATGATAACCTTCCTCCTGGAAGCCTCTGAAATGATAACCTCTCTCTGATCTGTAACCTCTGTTGACTGTTTGCTGAATTTGACATTTAATTCCTCGTTGAAATTAATTTTGTGTTAAAAAAAGAAGAAAAAAAACGAGCAAAAAAAAAGGACAGCGCAACAAACAAATGAAGTGCGAGCGTGCAACAATCGATTGTTTTTTCCAAAAATCTATAGTTTCGATGGTTTTTTTCAACTAAGGAGTATTATTGCTCTTGGAATTTTCAATTTGCCCACAAGCTCATTAATTTTTACGAATGACAGCTGAACAATGTTTCTAGAAAATTCACAGTTGGGATTCTGCAATAATTCTAGGAGTACATTATCTCAACTCCTCAATTGCACCAATCGTATCAAAACAATTGATTGTTGGCTACTATCGACAGTTGGCCACCCCTAGTGCAACCTCCACTCGTGGTTATCATTCCTGACCACTGCGCAGGCACACGGAAAGGGTGGAAGATGGACGACGGTATGAAAATTCCTTCCACTGACAGGTTCCTTCAAGATGGTGGCCACCATTCTCAACCGGGGAAAATCAGCCAATCAGATTGTGATATTTCTTTCCGTCTTTTCCGTTTCCGCCCTCTTCCATCCCATGCGAATCCAGATTTACCAGTTCCCTTACCATTTGTTACATCCGTGTCATCCATGACACTAAAAGTCTGAGGACGAAGAGGAAGAAGAAAGAAGGTTATAGAAGAAACCCAACCTGACTATATACTCCTTCCTTCGCGGCCTCTCGAGCTCTATTCAAAATACTTACGTACAATCAATTATTAATTTGTTTTTCATACAAGTGTATGTTTTATTTTCAAATCTATTATTCTTTTGTTAATACGTGAGTTATTTATTCACTTCCCAGCACCATTCCAGTTCCACACGCTGATAAGATATCATGGAATGGCTTTGGACTGGGAAGGAATCTTTCTGACTGCTAAGCATGGCACTTGTGTCCAGTTCAGTTCCATGTACCGGGAAGCACCATTGCTAATTCCATGGACCGATAAGATATCATGGAATGGCTCCAGACTGAGAAGGGATCTTCTGGGCTGGTTAGCTAGGAAGTTGTCTCCAGTATTATTAATCTTGTGTTATGTTCTTAAACTGCAACTAAAAATGATTCTTTCCTTGAATTGTTTGATCACCACCATTGTTAATTGTATCTTTAGTAACACTTGTTCGAATGCCTCCCTTTTGTATAGCAAGATGAGGTCATAAGCATGTAAGAAGGAATATAGAAATTTGACCGCCGTCTTCTTCTATGTCATGAGTGTCAGATTTGACTGCCCTCGGTAGGCAGTTCTGGTAATTTGGAACGGTTACATCTTTGTCACTGTAACAGTTGGAACCGGCTCAGGGAAGTACCTGGGCCAACACACCCCTAAGAGATAATAGAGAGTTTTTGCACGCCACTAACTAGCCCATGGAACCTTTTCACACAGCGCGGTATCCACATAACCCATGATCTTGACGAAATGAAGACAATTGGTGATGATCCAGCTGTCAGTTTTGGCTGAGTCCTTTTAGAATCCCTAAAGCTGGACTAACCTTTCTTTTTATAACAGTATATTTTTTATTGTCAACTGTCATCATTTGTCCTCCATTACCAAGGTAACATAACATAAACAAAGCGTAGCTCTAGCACTTTTCATCACTTGGGATGGTAAGCAATGTGATTTCGGGCTCTAGGTTGACATTCACAGGCTCATTGAGCTGACGTCGCCCGCTGGCAGCAAAAATTCTCTATTACCTTATTGGTCCGGCATCTTTATGGGACAAAACGTTATCAAATTATACAGGAAAGATAAGTAGAAGTTGATAGAGTTGATTGAGGAATAGAGACGCCAGCGTTGGTTAGAACAAACCGTTAAGTATCTGAATTAAGAGAGAGTCCCAAATGAGGTTGAAGTTGAAGTAGACTTGCTTGTGTTGGCTTGGAATATTGGGAGAACTGACGAGCAACCCTAATTATGTGGTGATTTTGGTAGGAGGGGTGAATCCCCCTTGAGGGGTGACCCTTCCTACTGAGGTACTTCTCTCCTGAGTGTCCCCTCTAAGTTCGACCCTTCTTTATTTTAGAATTCTGATCAGATTTTGGTAAAAAAGAATCAACAATGTTGAATTGAAAACATTCTTGAAATTATCACATTCTTAGTTAGTTTTTGGTTGCTGTACACTCTCTTTCAACCATCCAAGTTATACGTGTTCACATGGTTTTCTATCGCTCATCCATCAGTGACCTACCAAAGCCAAAATGGTGCCTGCCTAAGTCAACGTTGAATGAATATACTAAGTAGCGTTCAGTGGAAACTTACACGTGAGCAGGACCATGCAGGCTCTGAGGAGCAACTCCATGAACACAGGGTGCTTGAAAGGACCGCAGGCTCCCTGGAGCTCCTCCCACAGCAGATCAGCAGCCACGTAGAACTGAAGAGCGTAGGAGAACACTATCCCGATCCCAACAACGATCTGAACAACCATGGAAAACCTGTAAGAGAGAAATGCGATTATTCATTACTAGAATGTCTCACTCACTTTGCGTGCTCTTCTATTTGGTAAGTGGTTTTTTTTTTTAACTCCCCTCAAAGACAAATTGTCTTTTTTGACGGAGGGGGCTCGCCATAAAAAAAAAATAATAATAAAAAAATAAATGAAATATAATGGGGAGGACGCCCAGGACTCACCCGACTTCCCTTATCCCTAGGGATAAGGGAAGATGAGGAAGGTGGGGGTGGGAGAGAAGGATGAAGGGAAGTGCCTCTATAAAACGACCACCAGTTCAAATATGAGCCGAGCAGGACACGGGTGGTGATGCCACGGAGTACGCCTACCGAGATGCCCAACTCGCGCAACTCCGTGGCACTTTTCCCGCACCACACACCGCGCCATGACAAGGTTGCAGCCATCACCCAGACAATATAAGGGCAATAAAAGGTGTTACCTTCCCGACTGCTACTATTATTACTTTGCAAATTATTAGGTACGTTTTGTAAAGTTGATAATACTTCATCCCAAAACAATAATTGGCGACGAGGATGGAATGTCCTGAGCCACCACTAAATCAATCAGGACTACCAACACCGCAGCCTCTTCGCTGATCTCAACAAAACTGGAAACAACCTCAATTACTCAGAACAGTGGTATTCAAAGGCAATAATAGGTGTTGTTGATGTGTTATGTTCCTGACTGTTACCATTATTACTATTTAAATTATTATGTACGTTGTGTAAAGTTGATTATAACTGCTAAAGCAAGTCTCTTCTTGATATTGTTCTTCATACTGATGTACAATAGTGTACACATCATTGGACTTGCTCTTGAAAATAGTTATGATTTGCATTTTTATGGGATTGTAGTCGCGCGATTTGCGGTCTGTGAACAATATTAGAGGATGTTTATTCTTCTCGTGCTTTCTAGAGCGAGCAAGTGTGCCAACACCAACCAGGCAACCTTTCCAGGGAGTTTCGTTCTAACGTGACGAAAAAAACAGCAGTGGGAAGATAATCCGAATGGCGAAACTCCCTGGAAACGCTAGCATTGGTCAAAAATTTTACTACAACATTCTAAGCAATCGACGTTACTGAGCAATTACCTGGATTACCAATAAAATCAGCATTATTGCCACTTAAGGGGATCTCAGTCGGTTGCAGTTCGTTCCTCGTTCTGGGTTAGTATTTCACGAAATCGAAGGCACAAAAAACTTGAAAAGTTGTACCTAAATTTGAAATTTTAAAGGGTTTTAGAAATGCATCAATGCACGGCCCTAGGGAATTGAAAAACTGAAATATCGCCGCTGGAATCATCAAAATCGAACGATAATTGCCTGAGAAATTTGGGAAAATCTCAAGTTTAACTACATTTTATGGGAAAAACATAACTGAATGAACGGTTTTTTCCCATTTTTCTCTGGCAATTATTGTTCGATTTTGATGGTTCCAGCGGCAATATTTCAGTTTTTCAATTCTCTAGGGCCGCACACTAATGAATTTCTGAAATCCTTTAAAGTTTCAAATTTAGGTACAACTTTGTATGTTTTTGCACCTTCAATTTCACTGAATACTAAAAACGAATGGCGACCGACTGAGACCCCCTTGACCTTAGCGTTACTGTTCAAATCAATGTTAGGTCGTGTTTCATGAACAAAGAGGTTAGCATCCACATATTTTCCCTTAGGCGCTCAAGAGGGTCTCAGTCAGTGAATAAAATGGATTTTCACCCATTTTCTCTGGCAATTATTGTTCAATTTTGATGGTTCCAGCGGCAATCTTTTAGTTTTTCAATTCCCTAAGTAGATGCACTAATGAATTTTCAAAAATCCTTGAACATTTCAAATTCAAGTACAACTTTTCATTTATTTTTTAGGTTTGGAGTTAAACAAGTGCATGGGTGTAGAGATGATAAAAAATAAGAAGAATGCCACAAGAAACATGAAAATTGGATGATTATTTCCTGAGAAAAATGGGGAAAAAGTTGGTGAAAACTGACCTGGGGATAGGGAAGGCACTGGGGGTGGTGGGTGAGAAGGGGCAACCGAGCGCTGGTTTGTGAGAGATTATACAATCACGGAATGAGGAAGGAATGGCGGCTGACTGAGACCCCCTTAAACTGGTTTTCCTTAGCTCGTCACCGCGCTAGTGACCAAACTTTTGTAGGAAACTCTCTAAAGCTGCGTCCACACTTGCAACATTCAGCCGCTCCAAACCTTGCTCCGATCCTCTGGCATGTTCGGGGCGGCAAAACTTCAAAGGAATGAGGATCGGAGGAGCGGAGCGCAGTCTGATCGCTCTGTTTTTCATCTTGCATCAAAGTTCGGAGAGAGGCGAGCTTTTATGGGCAGAGCGAGGTTTGGAGCGCTGCAATGTTCGGGGCAGAAGATCTGAGCAAGGTTCAGAGCGAGGATTGAAGCAAGGTTCAGAGCGAGGATCGAAGCAAGGTTCAGAGCGAGGATCGGAGCAAGGTTCAGAGCGAGGATTGGAGCAAGGTTCAGAGCAAGGATTGGAGCAAGGTTCAGAGCAAGGTTCAGAGCGAGGATCGGAGCAAGGTTCAGAGCGAGGATTGGAGCAAGGTTCAGAGCAAGGATCGGAGCAAGGTTCAGAGCGAGGATTGGAGCAAGGTTCAGAGCGAGGATTGGAGCAAGGTTCACAGCGAGGATTGGAGCAAGGTTCAGAGCGAGGATTGGAGCAAGGTTCAGAGTGAGGATTGGAGCAAGGTTCAGAGCGAGGATTGGAGCAAGGTTCAGAGCGAGGATTGGAGCAAGGTTCAGAGCGAGGATTGGAGCAAGGTTCAGAGCAAGGATTGGAGCAAGGTTCAGAGTGAGGATCAGAGCAAGGTTCAGAGCGAGGATCGGAGCAGGGTTCAGATTGGCTGAATGTTGCAAATGTGGACCTGGCTTAATAGGCGGGTCAATACTCACGGGTTTTCTTTTGGCAAGTTGAGCGACAAGCTGCCCAATACTGAGTCTCCGTATTTCAGGTACCCCAGGGTGCCCATCGTCAGAAGGATGGCCATTATCACCAACATTCCGATGTTCAGGACACCGAGCGGCCTCGAAAAGTTTTTCTGCTCCTTCATTTCGTTTTTCAACGGAATCACCTGAATAACAGCATAATAAATTTGCTTTTAATGCTATTCCAGTTATCAATGTAAGTATTTATAAAAAATGGATGTATGTCCGCATGTACCGATTCCAATGAATCGATTTTGATGGAAGTTGTACTCCAAAGTGATTTGTGGGTTTCAGGGATGGTTTCTGTCATCCCTATTAGACCACATATTGGCATATTTCATTGTGAACGATCTCTACCAGCTTTGACTGAATAAACACTTCCGTAACTAGGGAATAACCGTCACTTCTCGCAGTCAATTGCAATAAATTCACAGCCAATTCAGTCATCAATTGGCTTCCAATAGTTCTAGCCAATTCAAATCTACACCAAAACAACACAGATTACACAGCAATGTAACAAGTGCCAGCTCTCCTCAAGATCTTAAAAATATATTAAATAAAATTGCTCACCAAACTTATCCCTTCAAAGGAGTAAATAACGGTCCCGAAGAAAAGCGGAAGCGTGTCCCACGTGGAAAAGAGCCTTCTGGAAGAGACGGGCGGGAGCTCGTCGGTGGACAGGTACAGCGTGAAGACAATGCCAGAGATGAGGCAGACGTTGGACAAGAGAGAGATGGGAGTGAGGAACTTGAGTGTGCGGATGAAGCAGGAGAGGAGAACAGGAAAGAACATGATGGCCATGTAGACCCTCACGTCGTATTCGATGTTGTATTTCTCCAAGATCTGTGAAACAGAAGAAGCAATTCATCACAAAAGCGTTCAAGTCAACAGAGAAGAGAGAGGAATTTTTGATTCCATGTCTACCAAGACAGCAGAATCATTGTTTTCAATTTTCAAGGTTTCAAAAAACCTCCAAAATCAAAATCTCCACTTCCTGAACAATTTTGGTTCAATGTCAGAAAGGTCTGTGTCTGTCTTGAAATTCTTGTGACTGGCAAACTTTACAAAGATATTTTCCGATTTTGATTAAATTTTCATGGATCGGCGTGTAGATGGTAAGTAAAGTAAAGGGAGGCCTCGTGAAGAGAGGTCATGATCAGGTACGAGATGAGGTGGCAGAACTGGCAAAGCTGGCATGAAGAGGAGTGATGGTAGAGCCTATCATGGTAGAGAGTGGCGATGGGACTCCAGGCCTTATTGCCGACATATAAGTTCACGGTGTGTGGGATAGGGAGAGGGCGGTTTCTTCGATAACCGCGTAATCAACGCCGACGCCCCTTCCTATTCCACCCCTGACTGGCCAACCATTGCAGATGAAGCAGCACGAGCCAAACACCACAAGTACGATGGAGCAGCCGAGGACCTACGAGGATCCTTCACACCTCTCATCACCTCATGCGAAGGCGTTCTCCACCGCAAATTTTCAATGTTTGAAACTAATTTGATGGACACCGTCTCAGACAAATGGGGTAAACCCCGGTCCGTCGTGGCAGGATGGGCGAAAGTCAAGATACAGATGGCAGTCATCAGAGCCGTCTCCATCCCGCTGAGGGCATCCCGACGACCTTTGAGAGGA
Organism: Apolygus lucorum; assembly: GCA_009739505.2. Taxonomy (NCBI): domain Eukaryota; kingdom Metazoa; phylum Arthropoda; class Insecta; order Hemiptera; family Miridae; genus Apolygus; species Apolygus lucorum. Next base: position 41,505,474 of record CM019170.2, on the reverse strand, counting down.
ATTTCGCGCCTGGAGAGAGAAGTCGATCGTGGAGCGGACTTGGGGCTGGAAGATGGGGCTCCACTGCCGCTTCCCATTGACTGAAGAACCCAAGGCACAGAAAAAGCTATGAGGGAAGACCGAGGATACGAATCCCAAAGGAGATTTTCTCTTCAAGTCAAGGAGTTTACGAACTGAGTCGGCGCCTGGGAACGTCACGTTTGTGAAGAAAATTGGCATCGCCAATTTCAGTCACCTCGACTATATGACTGGACAAAACGTCAAGCGGCATCTGTACGACGACATAATAAATTAAAAAATATCTATCTAATAAAAAAATGTAAAAAACCATTTCAGGTTGGAAATTCGTCTGACTGCCATTCCTGGCGTCGCGGACATCATCAGCAGGAAGATCAGAATTTGTTCTGATGATTTCGCTCATGGCTTCCCATTGCCTCACCGCCCTGGGTTGGGACAAGGGGGGCGATGAGCCCTGAACCCTCGATCCCCGCAGAGGTTGGTCCAAAGTCCACCGCCAAACAACGACGCCCCAACGACCGTAGCCACACCACTGTCCCCTGTGCAGAAGGTCCCCTATGAAACTCATCGCCCCCAAATTGGTGGTAGGCTCTTCGCATGCGCAAACGTAAAATTCTTGTAACAGCCATGACGTCTACATTTTTCATCCAAATTTGGTGCAATTTTGCTGGATTGTTCAGATTGGTGTGTAGATGGCCGTCAATAAAAATAATCGCCTAGGAACTGATACTAGCAAGAGCACAAACGAGAATTTATTTGAAGCGTTGAATTTCTGCATTTTCCACCCGATTTCGATGAAATTCTTAGGGATTGTGCGGGTTGACGTGTAGATGGTCCCCTATGAAGGTAGTGGAAGGTACTTAGAGACTGATGTTTTGAGATTAGCAACATTGCTTCGGTTCATAATATGATATATGCTATACTATTGCATTTTTCAGTCAAATGAAACTTTTTTTCAAACAAATGAAACCCCTTGGTCCAACCATATTGCTGATCACTGCGACATCGAGGAGGCCATAGCTCGCAGGGTCGAAACAATCACCGCGACTGATCGCTCCAACTTCGTCATAAACATGATGATGAAACCGCCTGCCGCAGCTGCTAGTCACCTTCTTCATTAAATTAATTTATAGTACCTCTGTATTAACTTGTTTTGCAACAATCTTAAATAAAGTTATTTTTTATGGATGGTTCGAAAAAGGTTCATTTGATTGTAAATAAGGTTTCATTTGTATGAAAAAAAGTTTCATTCGGTCGAAAAAAAGTTTCATTTGATAGAAAAAAGGTTTAATTTGACTGAAAAATGCTATATTTAACCCCTGGTGAGTATAAACCCTCTAACGGAATCCCAGTGTATAAAGTGTCTGATAGACACGCAGCAACTGTAACGACGTTTTTGAGACGCATGAGGAGTTAATTAATATATTTTTTGTCAAATAAACAATTTATTAGTTAACAGTGATTAGACTTACTTATGGGAGTCTCAAGGAGTCTTAATTTGAACAGCATTTCAAAAACTATGATCAACGATACCCAAAATGCGAATTAGAGTCCCCCCCCCCCCCCCAATGTTGCCAGTCTGGCTCCAAATCAGTCTGTCGCACGTCGTAACTTCCATCTGTTAGTTTCGGTAGATAGTCCGCAGAAGTTCACATCCCTGTTCAAGGTGAAACACCCAAGAACTCACGTAATACGCGGTTTCTGGTGTCCTGGCACCATGGTGGCACAAAGAACACATAATTAATGAAAATCCAGATTTATATTGATAATGCCCCCTCAATTTCGAAGCTTGGGTACTGTCGCTACAGCGAGAGTATAATATACAATATAATATAATATAAAATACAGTAGTTTGTAAGGGAGGACGAACCCAGGAGAAGGAGGGGCTTCCTAGAGGTAGAGTGGTGGGGGAAGACACACTGAGGGATGCAAGACAGGCAAGCCGACGCCTGTTGTTGTGCTCTTGGAGGCAACCAGGGAAGGTATCTGTGAGTAACTACACTTTATACTTATTCGATCGATCGATTATACCTATACCTTCTGTGTCAGCAAGCTCTCCCCTTGTCTTATACTCTATACCAAACACACCATACCTTACAAGACATGTTATAGCTTATACAGAAGCCTATAACACACTATACCTTTATACTGTGGCACTATACAATACCTAGTATACTGTTGTGCACTTGGTGTACAACTTATACTTCCCATAATATGACCATGGCTGATGGCATATACTATACACATAAGAACATAAAATGGTTCTTATCTATACAGCTGGTTATGGGCAGCTATACATCTAAACTACACTGCGGTGTGGTTTATACAATACCAATACTATACTGGGCGCCTTATATACCTATACATACTTATACAGAGGTCAGGGGACGGATAAGGGGTCGTTGGGGAGTCCGTCATACACAAAAAGCCCAAAAGGGGAGAGCTTGGATCTATGTTGACACTTACAATACATGTGATACCTATTTATACCATTTACATATATGTGGCAAAACATACATCGATTACATGAGATATTATGTATTTATGATATTAATTCGTACGGCAGACGGACGTGACGACAGGTACAATTAGTGAGCTGTAAAGGAACCTAAATATTTAACAATCATATGTTTTGTGAATATTACACCCCACTCGCCCCCTCGCTAATTTCGAAATTCTGGTGAAATAATGTGTAGCTCGGAAGTCATCTGAACAAAAAAGATACTCGCAAATCGGTTGGAAATTGAGGCCTGGTCAGAGTAGGTACCAAAGATTACGCCCGAAAGCGTAAGTTTTTTGGTTGCCTGTGTACAAAGTGTCAAAGGGACCCGAAGGTTTGCTCAACTGACGGTGTATAAAGTGTCTTAGGAACAAGGTGGTTTTCAGAAACTAGGGAACAAAGCACTCTTCGTAGCGGTTACATCACAACTGTAGTCGAGAAGAACGTTGTCTATTTCCACGAAAATAATATTTTTGTGGAAATAGACAACGTTTTTCTCAACTCCGTTTTGTATTAAAATGGTTTTCCACAATCTCATTGCGAGTGTTTTTATTCGCACAGCTGACAAGGTTTAGAATGGAACCATTTATAAAGGGGGGACAAGTACTGAGCGCCTGGGATTATTCTAGATGCTCACTGCTGTGAACATACTTCACTGAAATTCCATACGTGTCTGTCAGACACTTTATACACACCAAGGGATAAAATCGGGTTATGGATAAGTGAAGCTATGTGCCACGTCCGTTTGTTTAAACCTTTATCTTCTTTACTGACGGATTTAGGGATGCTTAGTCCTCCAGACTCCATACGATCCAAAGTAAACGTGAAAAAATATGTGACAACAGATACAATAAAGGAGGTAGTACATAGAGTCCAGGGGATATAATCGACCCAAGATGAGATGTACAAGGTCAACCGTTAAGGTGGAAATTCTTTTTTATCCACGAAAAGTGGGAAAAATTCTCTCACTAACTTGGTAGGCTCGGAAGCAACATGAATAAAAGAAAACGTCCTGCCTAATCCTCATCAAAATTTGATGAATAATAGTAGCAACATGAATACATTTAATGTATTCTCTCCTATTCAAAACTATTGAATTTTGAATTTTTGGTGAACTTTTGGCAAGTCAATTTGAACTTTCGGCAAATCCATTACGTTTCGACAACTACTGGAGTCCATTCCACCTTTATTCCTTCTACAATGTTCAATAAGGTGTTTTTTATCTTTAAAAAAAGAAAAGATTTTTATAATTGATTAACTTTATGAAGAGGTCCTTAGGAGAATATTTAAAATGAATGTATTGAATAATAATCTTATTTTTGTTAGAAATTGTTCTAGACATTTACTCCCCAAAGCTCCTAGTAGGCAAGCGTTCTGCGAGGGGTGGTTGAAACGTCAGAGAATATACCAGATATCAGAGAACATACGGTATGGTATTGAATTGGGGAAGTGTACTATATTGATCTTGCTAGATTTTAAAAATGCCTTTGGCTCTGTGAATCATCAGCTCCTCATTGATAAATTGGCCTCTATCTTCAACTTTGGAACCTCTGCTTGTAAATTAATAGCTTCATATCTTTCGAATAGATCTCAGTTCGTTCTCAGAAATGGGTTTGAGTCCAAGTCCTAGCCGTTGAATGCAGGGGTTCCTCAGGGTTCCATCTTAGGACCTCTTCTTTTCAGTCTTTTCATTAATGATGCTCCAAAAGTTTTGCTCTCGTCCACACTACATTTATATGCAGATGATTTTCAATTATTTCACCAACGCTCAATAGATGAGCTCACGCATGGCATCGCAATCTTCAATGAGGAGCTGGTGAGAGTTTCGCACTGGTCTCGTCGTAATGGCTTGAAAATTAATCCTAAGAAGAGTCAAGCAATTATCCTTTGGAAGTCTGCTATCTCCACCTCCTTCCTTCCACCTATAGTACTGGAAGGGATTATTTTGCCTTTTGTCACCACAGTTAAAAACCTTGGACTATTCTTTTCCTCTGACCTCTCATGGCATAGGCAGGTGTCTCATATTTGCCAGTGCATCTATGGTTCATTGCACACCCTCAGAAAGCTGTCCCATTTAACAACAGTAGAGCTTAGAGTGAAACTAGTCAAGTCTCTCTTAATTCCTCACTTTTTATATTGCGATCTGATTTTTTCAAGCTCTCTCGATAGTGTTTCTAGTAGGAGGCTCCAAGTACTTATGAATGCATGTACTTACTAGGTTTTGCTACAATTTGAAGCCCCGAGGACACATTTCTGCATTTGTCAACAACATCTTAGGTTGTAGTCTGACCAATTTTTACACATTAAGAATGGCCATTTTTATTTTTAAGTTGATTAATTTCCGAGATTTTGTTTTACCTTCTTACCTTACGAATTTCTTTAATATGGGTAAGTGCTCTAGATTGAATACCATCATCCAGGTGCACGGCTCATCAAAACATTTTATTGAATCGCGAATGAAGTGTCAGGTGCGAGGCTCTGGAATTCGCTTCCTCTGGGGATTCGTTCCCTTCCGACGTTGACACGATTGCGGCGTGCTTTGGTGGCGCATTATGAAGGCTGACTTTTCTTTCTCTTCCTTTCTTGATTTCCTTCCCCCTCTTTCTCTATTTCTTTCCCCCTCTTTCTTTATTTCCTTCCCCCTCTACCTATCTCTATTTCATTCCTCTCACTCTCTCTCTCTTTCTATTCCTTTACTCAATTACATCCCCCTTCGCTTATTTTAATAATTTTCTCACATATGTACCATAAAAGTATTCTTATTTTATATATTTTTTAATTTTTATAATTCTAAACTCGGCAGTGGCTTTATTTCATTAATTTTAGCATGTTGCATTCAATGGGACCAATATCCTTTGCTTCACGTAATTTGTTATAAATGAATAAATAAATAAATATAATAACGTCAAAAAAAAGTGTATGGAACTCACCGTTTGAGCCGTGGAAGACACAAATACGAAGTAGACACAACAAAATCCAAGCTGAGTGATGACAATGAAAACTTTCGCCGATAGCCTGCAAACAAAAGCATCGTGTCACCGGAGATAGACATCGCGAAGTCCTTGGCATCAATTATCTACACAATACGCCGTGAACTTATGTTGCGTTATATTAATTTATAAACAGCGGGCAAAGTCCTGCATTCAAGGGTTACCACGAATTAGGTCAATCAGAGTGTATTTCTTCTGAATGTGTCAGCACACTGAATGCTTTCCAAAGTACCTAGGTACCTGGATATTCAGGCGCCAACGAGTCAACTCTACCAGATGAAATGGTTGGTTTTCCAAGAAAAACAAAAAATAATAGAATAAAATAAAATAGATGAGACGTCACCTGTGACGTTAAATACAATGGGGGGTGTGCCTGATTTTTTTTTAATTTTTAATCGAAAGTAGACCTCATTTTGAGAATTTCGACACCAGCCGTTCTCTTATTGGATGAGCAGACCTTTTCCTATGATTTTTCAAAGTTTCGAGTGTTTATGACGTCACGCGCCCCTCCCGCCTGGGCGGGATCCCCCAGCCCACTGTGACGTCATAAACATTCGAAACTTTGAAAAATCATAGAAAAAGGTCTTCTCACGCTAGAAGGTCGCGGTTGGTGTCAAAATTCTCAGAATGAGGTCTAGTTTAGATTTAAAATAACAATAAAGAGTTTTTTCGACCCATGCGCTCACCCCATTGATGAGCTCCGAATAATCGGATATTCCAGTCTCCCTCGAATGTCCGCCATAGTTGACAATTCCTCTCCGCATCTCTATGCCTAGTTAGTCTTATTTCAAGAATTGCTTTTCTAATATGAAATCAACTTGACCTTCCTCTCATCTGTTCAAAGGGATCACCTACCTGTGATCAGATCACCACTGAAGGAATACTCATGTAGATTGTGCTTACGAGGATAGGTACCTAAGTAACTATTTTTTTTCTAAATTTTGTATTTATGGCATATCAAGACCATTTGTCTTTGAGAGGAGATTTTAAAAAAAGGGACTTGAGGTAGGACGGTGCGGAAGGATTTCAAGTTTGAGTCGAGACCGAATTCAAGCGAGTTAAATTACTACGTTTTTCGTATTATCAATGGAGTTTTAGAATTTGAAATCAATCATGATCGGAATTTGGATTGGTTATCTCGTAATTGAGTTCATAATAAGCATTGAGTAGAAAAACTTTCACTGATAATAAGGGATGTCAGTGAGTGTGGTCTCTGACCTTGCTCAGGCATCCTTGAAAAAGGTGGAGGAACGGTGTGGACTGAGGGGCTCAGTGTTAACCCCAATAAGACCACGCTTGTTCCCTTCACCAGAAAAAGGAAACTGGAGGGCCTTCATGAACCTCTCCTCTTCAATGCTAGGGTGCCCTTCAAAGGAGAGGTCAAGTATCTAGGCGTCTTCCTGGATGCTAAACTCACTTGGAGCAAGCACCTTAATTATATTGCCAACCGTGGCAAAAGTGCTTTCATGAGGGCCAAACGCTCATGTGGGAAAACCTGGGGACTAAAACCAAGTATGGTCTGCTGGATCTATACTGCGGTAGTAAGACCCATTCTGGTGTATTGCTGTGTTGTATGGTGGCCTAAAGTTGGACAGGTGGGAGCCTCCTCCACTCTTACCTGTGTTCAGCGGCTGGCCTGCCTCACTATAACGGGAGCAATGCACAGCACCCCAACTGCCACTATGGAGATACTCCTGGGGCTCCCCCCCCCCTCGATATCTTCATAAAAGGAGAGGCTGCCATGGCGGCCTTGAGGCAGAAATGGAACAGGACGTGGAGAGAGTCACATATCCATGGCCACTCCAAAATCCTGGGTCTTCTATGCGAACCCATGCTTGACATGGTAGCAGACATTATGCCTAGAACTTACGCTGAAACACACCCCTTCAAATCGATCATAACGACAGAGGGGCGGCGAGTCTTTCAATGCTGTTCCAACAACCTGTTCTGGTATACAGATGGATCCAAAATGGGGAATGGGACAGGGATTGGAATCTATGGGGCAAACTCTGGATGGAGCCACTCGGCTCCTCTGGGAGCGTTTGCCTCAGTTTTTCAAGACGAGGTACTTGCAATCGATGTCTGCACTGGGGAGAGTCTGCGGAGGGGACACAATGGTGTACACATCCGCATTCTCTCGGACAGCCAGGCTGCGATCAAGGCCTTGGCAGCTTCCACCATTAACTCTAAGTTAGTGTGGGATTGTTACCATAACCTCTGCTTCCTGTCACAACGCAACAGGGTTTCCCTGGAGTGGGAGGCGGGGCATAGTGGGGTAATGGGAAACGAGAATGCTGATGCGCTGGCCAGAAAAGGCTCACTGACTCCGTTCATTGGTCCGGAGCCGGCCGTTGGCATTCCCAAATCCTCCTTCAGGGCGACCATAAATCGGTGGGTCACAAACCAAACCACAAGAAGATGGTCAAACCTAGGAGGACATGCTCTAAGTAAGCGCATGTTGGCCAAACCTAACCCCAGCGCCTCTGAGGAGCTGCTGCGGCTAAGCCGCAGGGAAGTCAGGCTAGTGGTTGGTCTGGTAACAGGCTTCACTCCACTCTGATTCCACCTTAACCGCATTGGGGTGACGCAAGATACAACCCTATGCAGGCTATGTGGTGAGGCTGAAGAAAAGGCCTCCCACATAATTTTTGATTGCCAAGCCCTATCAACCCGCAGGTTCCAACTCTTTGGGTCACCCACACCCATGGAGGCATTCCCCTGCACTAACCTAGCCAAACCACTGGCCCTTACTAAAGGGCTGGGACTGTTTGACTAGACAATAGAATCGGCGGAGAAGCACAATAAGCCACCAGGCTTCAGTGCTTTTGGGCTCCCCTCACCCTGATCTGCACATTCAGGTACAATCTACATGTAGATTGTGCTTACGAGGATAGGTACCTAAGTAACTATTTTTTTCTAAATTTTGTATTTATGGCATATCAAGACCATTAGTCTTTGAGAGGAGATTTAAAAAAAAGGGACTTGAGGTAGGTGCGGAAGGATTTCAAGTTTGAGTCAAGACCGAATTCAAGCGAGTTAAATTACTACGTTTTTCGTATTATCAATGGAGTTTTTGAATTTGAAATCAATCATGATCGGAATTTGGATTGGTTATCTCGTAATTGAGTTCATAATAAGCATTGAGTAGAAAAACTTTCACTGATAATAAAAAATCATAATCTTTGGCAACAAAGACTACACTTGATTATGTGCATGCAACAAAGATGCATTATGTACAATGTGCTTTAATGAAACACATTGTTTCTCAAAAGCAGAAGATGATTTATCACAAAAATACATAGGACCATGAAAAATAACGAATTAGAGTACTTGGGAAAATAACCTTACCTGTTTATACGAAATAATGCGAATCAATCCTATAGGATTGATAGATACGTTTCGGCCTCTCAGTGCACTTTTTATTATACATAAAATTATATATTATAAATTATAAATTATAATTATAAATTATATATTATAAATTATATATTTATTATATATAAAAGTGTACTGAGAGGCCGAAACGTATCTAACGCAAGAGGATGAAACTGCGATATATCAAGGAAATGAGTCTAACTAGAGAATAGAGATGCTTCGTAGCACACTCACCCGTCGGTGCCATTTTCATTTTTTAGAAACGAATGAAACCACCCATAAACAATCGTTAAATAAGCAATTCTTGAAAAATTTATCAGATTATTCATAAAACACACCCAGGTGTTGGTCTCCCTGATAGGTAGCTAGAGAGGACCCCCCTCCCCTCCTAAAGCTGGATTCACATGGGATGGAAGAGGGTGGAAATGGAAAAGACGGAAAGTAATATCACAATCTGGCTGATTTTCACGGGTTGAGAATCGTGGCCGCCATCTTGACAGAACTCGTCAGTGGAAGGAATTTTTATACCTTCGTCCGTCTTCCCCCCTTTCTGTGCGCCTGCGCAGTGGTCAGGAATGATAACCATGAGTGGAGGTTGCACTAGGGGTGGCCAACTGTCGATAGTAGCCAACAATCAATTGTTTTGATACGATCGACACGATTGAGGAGTTGAGATAATGTACGTCCAGAATTATTGCAGAATCCCAACTGTGAATTTTCTAGAAACATTGTTCACCTGGCATTTGAAAAAATAAATGAGTGGGCAAATTGAAAATTCCAAGAGCAATATTACTTTTTGGTTGAAAAAAACCATCAAAACTATCAATTTTTGGAAAAAAACAATCGATTGTTGCACGCTCGCCCTTCATTTGTTTGTTGTGCTGTCCTTTTTTTGCTCGGCTTTTTCTTATTTTTGTTAATACAAAATTAATTTCAACGAAGAATTGAACGTCAAATCCAAACGACAGTCAACAGAGGTTACAGATCAGAGAGAGGTTATCATTTCAGAGGCTTCCAGGAGGAAGGTTATCATTCCGTCCTTTCCGCCCATCATCCATGTGAACCTTCCGCCAACTCCGGCTACCCCCTCCACTGGTTTTCTCTTCTTTCCGTCTTTTCCGTTTCCGCCCTCTTCCGTCCCATGTGAATCCAGCTTTAGTCAACCAAAGGGTCGGAAGAAGTTACACCAACGTTTGTAGATCTACTGATTGGTCAATGAGGAATTTCACCGATTTCTGTTTGCATTTTTCCTGAATAGTTAATGGTGTGGGATAGATGAAAATCGGGCTGATTTCGGAAAATAAGTCTCCTGTTATTTTTGGGAGACAGTCAAAATTTTTGATTTCAAAACTAACCGGGAAAACAGACGTGCAGCGGGAACGCTCGCTGATTGAGCTGTTCGGATCGCCATCTCCTCCCAGTGTTGCCCATTGGGACAACGAAATCGTGTTTTCTAAGAGAAAAGTTATCTAACAAAAACAGAGGAAACCTAATTTTCCCCATCTCGCTTTTTCTATTTTTTTCTTCAGTTTTTCGATTTTGAACTTTACTGTTTCATGAAATTTTGCATCTGGGGACTATGGATTTATGGCGCTTCAAGCGGCCATAAATGAACTATTCCAGCATGACGTCATTTTCCCGGTTTTTTTTAAACATTCGTATTTTCTACACTGTTTTGTTTATTCGTAAATTAGGAAGTTCGGGCTGAAAGTTTGCCTTAGGGGGTTTTTAGAGGTGCTGAATCCGATTTTGGGGTCAAAAATAGGAAATTCCGACATGGTGAAGTTCCTCATTCAGGAGGAAAAACTCAAGGTAGATCTCAAATGAACTTCAACTCCTACTGCAAGTTGATCGGTACATTTTCAAGGGAGCTAGGATCCCATCAATGGATTCATAACTTGTGTTACTCTACCCGTGACATAAATTTCTACAACTGATCCTGACAGTACTCCATAAATGGTTCGGAAGGATTGAAGTATATTTCAAGACCAACCTCAGATTCATCAGTTCATTTTTAAGGCAGCTAGAGATCTAAACAAGAACTTAACCTGTTTCTAGGCTGCAGGATTTGGTGTGAGAAGAGCTTCAATGGCTGACGCTCACGTATCAGCGGTTATTAGTATCAGCGGTTATTAGTGTCATCGCTTATCAACTCTCGGTTTTACGTGTGATCTATTTTCAAGTCCCGACGAAAGCACCAATTAGGTACATTCAATCGTTGGTATCACCTACCTTACGAGTGGAGTCCATCTTCGAAAAGCTAAAGGCCCATTTTCAAAACACAGCTCGACCGTTTCGGGGAAAGTTGGGTCAGCAGGTAGTTTTTTCTTGGCGCGTATGTATTCTGCACAATTCACCTGAATAGAAGAATAAAAAACGGTTGTAATTCATTCGACTGTATTGATTTTGTATTGTTACTGTATTTTGACTGAATCTGATCATATTTTCTTCAAATTTCTCTCTCCTTTTACTGTTTTCTAGAATGAGTAGTTTCGCAACTGAACGACGCAAAACACGTCCTTATCAAGAAACTTCCACTTTTTGGAAAAATTACATCTTTTTGGATTGCTTTATCTTTGTAACTATTCAACCTCCAAAGCTCAAGATGATCACAAACTATGGCAAATTTGACCTACTTTAAACATTTACTAGGCATAATTGATTGAAATGATCATACTTCAGAAGTTTCAGCTATAAAACTAGAAAAAGCGCAAAAATTTGACGGTAGCAAGTACGTCAGTAGCATGGGGTTTCCAGGTTTACAAATTTGAGAATGTGCTTAATAATACTGCCGTCTAAAGGAGAAAACCAGTTTTGGCAAAGTGATTTAGTGTTTTGTTCCATAAAAACCTCAATTTTGATCGAAAAGTGATTCTCCTTTTGCAGAATAACTGAGCACTCTTTCTTTGTTATGTTTCATTGATTTCAGGCACAAAATACAAGAAATTATATTTTAAATTCATTGAACTATTTTCAGGGGCGTCAGGTGATAATATTCGTCAGGCAAACAGCTAGGCTGCAAATTATTACACAAAGGATCATTTTTTTCTGCATTGATCATGCGCCAGCAAAGAACTCAGCTTTGCCATTGTCACCTACCAACCATGTTTTACCTTCACAGTAAAGTTTATGTGGAAGAATTAAACGACATATACCAAATTTCATCAAAATCGGTCCATTAAGGAAAGTTCCGCGGAAATCTACACGTACCTACCTTAAACGTAAACCATAGAATTTTGAGGGCAGTCAAACTTTTTTTCTTGAAAACAATAAACCAAAAAAGGGACTCTGAATTTAGACCTAGTAAGATGTGAAACCTTCATTCTACAATGTTACGCAATGATTTCCAAGTGTCTATCAACAAGAAAAACGATTAGGTACAGTGAAATACAATAAAATCAAAACAGCTGCTAATTGTGGCGGCGAAAAAACGAACTGCTTTCCTTCCTTGAGATAATGTGGGTAGATGGATATGTTATGTATTGCCATGCGTGGGTTAATTAGTATCCATGCCTCATCTTCCAAGTTTCTCTGCATTCAAGGTCACGAAACAGTTCCTTGACTGTTTGCCATGGCTGATCGTGTGATAGTGGGGGCAATACTAGACCCTGCACTGACCCCCCCCCCCCCCCACCACCTCGCCGATTGCCGCCTCTCACTTTAAACAGTCCCAAAATATTCATTTTTTTGAACTGCTTGCCTTGCATCGCGGAGCCCCGCGCTAGTTTGGGTATCATCCGCAATCCGTCGTAGTTACCGACCTTTTCCACTCTCGGGTGTGTCTGCTTTCCACCCTTGCTTCATTCATACACTTTTTTGGTGTATTATTTTCATTAATGAACCTTTGGAATCGACCAACAAAAATTTGTTTTTGAACGCCCCCACAAAATTTGTTGGTTTACGTTTGAAGGTACGTAGAATCCAAAAATCGAATAAAAATTTGTTCTTCCGTCGCACTTTCCCCACTTAGCATTGACCGATTTTGATAAAATTTGGTATGTCGGCTCCAGCTGGGGTCCAGATGTGCCCCGAAGATTTTGGTTGATGTAGATATGAAATGAATTTTGAAATTTTGAAACCTCGCACTCAAAAAATGTTGATATAAAGGTATTGTTCTTCCATCAATTTAAGATAGCATAGAATTTTTTGAGACCACGTGGAGCTCTGTAGGACAAACCGTTCGCTCCCTACGAGAATGTAAGGGTTGGATTTACGATAAGTAAGAAACACGAGTGTGAATCGCAAAAGAGGCCTAATCCCCGTTCAAATGTTAGCTGACCGAAATACGATCGATGTTTTTCTTCAAGTTGGTTGGTGTTAACAATGACAAAGCCGTGTTCTTTGCAGACAAGTGATCGATGTAGAAAAATAATAAACCTTTGTGTAATAATTTGCAGCGTTTTCCTTCGTTCAACTATCAGTTTACCAACAGCAGTATCTAGCTTACTGTTTCTCTGAATCCAGCGATATCAAAAATTCAAAATGTTAAAAAAAAACGGGTTACTGCTTCTCTTCTTTGGACGGCAGTATAGGGGTCCTAATAATATAATAAAATCGTAGCAATGGTTGGCTCTGTTTTGTATAAATAGACTAATATAATAATTAGTTAATATCTATGTCGATTTATACAGGGTGTCACCCTTACGGGCGCACCACCGGGCAGGGTTCGATTCTACTACTAATTTGCAACACAAAATGTCTCGTAGCAATTTTTTTAGAGGCTTCGTTTTCGACTTATTTCACATTTAAGATTTTTTTCGTGTATTCGACCTTACATCCCCAAAATGGCTATAATTCCCTTAATTGATGGAGTAAATTCAAATTTGATTATATCATTGGAAAGAGCGCCAAATTCCCTATCTTCCTGATGGGGTTTCAGAAAATTTCAAATAAAATGAACGGGTGTAAAATAAACCAAAAGTAAAAAATTGGTCAAGTTTCAAAAATTTTCACTTTTTCAAAGTTTGTTTCTCGAAACGTCGTGAACGGAAATTTCCATGCTGTAAGCCTAAAAGTTGCATGTAAATCCCAGCTTTCTAACGGTGTAGTCATTCTTTTAAAAACACCACTTATTCAGTTAGAAAATGACGTTTTTAGGGCAGAAAACGATCATTTTAGGGTGTAAATCGGCGTTTTTCACCAGAAATGCTTTCCAACTTAATAAATCATTTGACATGAAATTTTACGTACTTTTTGACGCTGAATCACTTTCCGATCTCCTCGACAAACAAATAGTACTTTACAAGCCCTTTCCGTTGGGCGGAGGGCTCAATCTCGTTGTTCGTTTTATCCAAAATTGTATTTAAGGGAGGTCTGGGTCAGAAATGACTCGCACTCCTTCCACTTTGTTGACTTACCTACTACCTAGTAATTTATGCCCTCTGTCTTGAAAATATCGTCCCGATCATTTGCGAAAAGCTTTATCTTTTCGATAGATAACAAATTGGGAGTCGAGGACTAATTTGTTGTACCCTGTTTAACCCAGAAAGGGCTTGAAAAGCACTATTTGTTTGTCGAGGAGATCGGGAAGTGTTACCATTCGATTCAGCGTCAAAAAGTACGCAAAATTTCATGTCAAATGATTTTATAAGTTGGAAAGCATTACTGGTGAAAAACACCGATTTACAACCATAAATGAACGTTTTCTGCCCTAAAAACGTCATTTTCTAACTGAATAAGTAGTGTTTTAAAAAAAATGACTACACCGTTAGAAAGCTGGGATTCACATGCAACTTTTAGGCTTACAGCATGGAAATTTTCGTTCACGACGTTTCGAGAAACAAACTTTGAAAAAAGTGAAAATTTTCAAAATTTCACCAATTTTTTACTTTTGGTTTATTTTACACTCGTTCATTTTATTTGAAAATTTCTAAAAACCCATCAGAGAGATAGGAAATTTAACGCTCTTTCCAATGATATAATCAAATTTGAATTTGCTTCATCAATTAAGGGAATTATAGCCATTTTAGTGATTTAAGGTCGAAAACACGAAAAAAATCTTAAATGTGAAAACGAAGTAAGTAGAAAACGAAGCCTCTAAAAAGAAATTGCTAGGAGACATTTTTTGTTGCAAATTAGTTGTAGAATCGAACCCTGCCCGGTGGTGCGCCCGTAAGGGTGACACCCTGTAGGTATAACACTAGATTACAAAATTTAGGGGTGGTCTGGCTGCCTCGTTCTTTCACCACTTTTCTTATGGTATTTGGTGCGCCGAATCCGAATCTGACGTCAGTTTTTTTTGTTTATGTCGGATTTTCAAGATATAGCTAGTTTTAAGATTTTTCTAGTTCTCACTTTTCTTCATTTTTTAGTGAAAACTCATCTTGCTCAAATCTCCTCAAAAAGTACTCAGACTTATAGGAAATTTTATGTAGAATCCGGATATGTACTTAGTTTTTAAGTAAAACTGTGTTAAACCCCCTGTTTACCACAAAACGTATCAAAAAACACCGGTTCTCAACGTTTTTTCTTCGGGTTTTCCCTTACACTTTGCCACTTGAAAAAAAAATCAAGGCTGAAAAAAATGTTCTCGGGCCTTTACTTTGTAGGGGGGACACCCCAGAGGAGAATGAGACCAATCGCAGCCTCCTAAACCCATTAATATCGAAGGAATGAGCTTTTTTTTTTTTTTTGGCACTGAGATGAAAATTCACAAAAACCGTTAATTAATTTTTCGAGATAAGTATGTGCGTTCCTAAATCTGTTTTCCTCAAATGGATTTTCCTTTCTTCTACATTTTTTATGCTTGTCACCTATTAAGAGTAAGATCGAAAATAGGTACTCAAAGGGGGAGTAAATCATAATTGGGAAACTCTTGTTTTGTTAAGTGATTTTAATTCAGTTTTACAAACGAAACACAATAAACTGCAGAAAAGTTAACGGTGTAAATCTGTTTCATGAAGGCTCAGATGAATCAAAAGTTGGTAAAATGTTTGGTTATTCCTCCACCTCAGAGGTTTCATCGCCGGCATCTATGTAGAGAAAACTTCGCCGCCTGAGGTAAATCTCTTTTTAAGGTCCAACAATAGTCCGCCACCATGTGAACTTCCCAATACCCTTTGTACCGTTCTTCCATGGTTTTATATCTTGGTGGAACCTCTGAGGTGGAGGAATAACCAAACATTGTACCAACTTTTGATTCATCTGAGCCTTCATGAAACAGATTTACACCGTTAACTTTTCTGCAGTTTATTGTGTTTCGTTTGTAAAACTGAATTAAAATCACTTAACAAAACAAGAGTTTCCCAATTATGATGTACTCCCCCTTTGAGTAAGTACCTATTTTCGATCTTACTCTTAATAGGTGACAAGCATAAAAAATGTAGATGAAAGGAAAATCCATTTGAGGAAAACAGATTTGGGAACGCACATACTTATCTCGAAAAATTAATTAACGGTTTTTGTGAATTTTCATCTCAGTGCCAAAAAAAAAGCTCATTCCTTCGATATTAATGGGTTTAGGAGGCTGCGATTGGTCTCATTCTCTTCTGAGGTGTCCCCCCTACAAAGTAAAGGCCCGAGAACATTTTTTTTAGCCTTGATTTTTTTTTTCAAGTGGCAAAATGTAAGGGAAAACCCGAAGAAAAAACGTTGAGAACCGGTGTTTTTTGATACGTTTTGTGGTAAATAGGGGGTTTAACACAGTTTTACTTAAAAACTAAGTACATATTCGGATTCTACATGAAATTTCCTATAAGTCTGAGTACTTTTTGAGGAGATTTAAGCAAGATGAGTTTTCACTAAAAAATGAAGAAAAGTGAGAACTAGAAAAATCTTAAAACTAGCTATATCTTGAAAATCCGACATAAACAAAAAAAAACTGACGTCAGATTCGGATTCAGCGCACCAAATACCATAAGAAAAGTGGCGAAAGAACGAGGCAGCCAGACCACCCCTAAATTTTGTAATCTAGTGTAATTAATATCTATATCCATCGAGCCTATACCGTTATATGTAGTGTAAGAGAAGCTATTTGAATATGATTTTCATTACCATCATGTAATAAATCAAGGAAACCAGAAATTTGATCGTGAAGTTCATGTTTCTAATATTAATAAATTCAAAATCTTGAAATTCCACGCATTGGAGGAGGCAATGTGCCACACCCTCTCTGCGAGGAGCTTCGGCCGACCCGCTGGCCCTGGGAGGCCCACCAGAGCCAGCCAAGGGTTCAGAAGTCACGAAGAAGCTCCGATTGGAAGTGAACTCACGAGGATGTGGTTGCTGTAGATGCAGATGACGCCAAGGACGACGGTGAGGACGGGGCCCAGGAGCAGGCCGGCGTTCTTGAAGGCGTCCCCCATCGCGAACGCTCCTCCTCCAAGGTTACCTTTGACCAGGTGGATCAGCGTCTCCAAGAACCTGCCGGCAACGGGAATGCATCTCTTAGTGGACAATCGGTTACGCTCAGTTTCACTAAGAACTAGGAAATTACTCAGGAAGAAAACCGAGATGCTGACCTTGTCGAAGTTTCCTAAGACGGGCAACACCACGGGTAATGAGATTCTCAGTTCTCAACTACGAGCTTTAAACGTTTTCCCAACAAAACTGAAATTTTACAACATTTTATAATTTTACGAAAATAAAATTTCAGTCCTCATCTATCGAAACGAATGTAGAAACATATTGTTTAGTAATGCATGCATTCCAGGGGACGTCCCATTGGATAAGCATTAGATCAGTTTAACCAGTTGGTAAGTGATGAAACTGTTCCACTCGATGCAATTTATTTATTACTTTAGGCAAGAAATACTGACCCCCCACCATTATCCACCTTAACATTTCTAGCGGCGTGGGAGCCTCGAATCTGAAGAGCATTCCTACATGCGAATTCGAGTTCACCCCCCCCCCCCCCCCCGTCACCGCCACCACCACCAATGGTGCCAGTCTGGCACCAAAGCGGAAATACGTCGTAACACTGAACTATCATCTGTTAGTTTTGGTAGGCAGTCCGTCGAAGTTCACATCCGTATTCAAGGTGAAAAAAAAAAAAAAAAACACGAAATAAGCGGTTTATGGCATCATGGCACCATGTCCGGGCACCATGGTGGCACCACTATTAGTTCCATGGTGGTACAGAGAATAATTCATGAAAATCCGGAGGTATAATGAGAATTTTTCCTCAATTTCAAAGCTTGGGTACAATTAGTAAGCAGTAGAGGAACCGAAATATTGAAAAATCGGATATTTTGTGAATATTATCCCCCCACCCATCCACTCCTCTTGCAAATTTTGGTACTCTGGTGAAATCATGTACAACTCGGAAGTTATTTGAGTCAAACAAAAAAAGAAACACACAAATCGGTTGGAAATTGAGGCCTGGGCAGAGTTTACAAGATTATGCACGCAAACGCACGTTTTTTGAGCATTAACCCCCCCTTTCCCCCTCTTAAAAAGCAAAATCCAAAATTCCGGCGCCGTAGTGCACAACTAGATAGTATTCCGCGTCAAACGAAAAAAGAACCACGAAAATCATTTGAGAACTAAGGCCTGGGCAGAGTACACAAGATTATGCCCAAAAACGCTCGTTTTTCGAGCATTAACCCCCCCCCCCACTTTCCTCCCCTTAAAAGGCAAAATTCGAAATTCCGGCGACGTAGTGCACAACTAGATAGTTTTCCGCGACGAACAAAAAAAGAACCAGGAAAATCGGTTGAGAACTAAGGCATGTGCAGAGTACACAAGATTTTGTTACACACACACAGACATACACCTATGGTTTTTTTTCGCGGATTCTGATTCAGAATGGTCTAAAACGGATTACTGTGTGGTTATTTTTTTTTGTGTTGAGTCTTGTCCTCCTTCACCCCAGATCGATCGCATAAGGACGCCCAAGTCTTACTGTGGGACGTCCTAATAAGTAACTCAATATTGACACCACATTGATTGAAAATTTCCGAATATTTGCGAAATGAAAGGAGTTTTTGACATCATTCTACGTCTTTACTTTGGCAATGGACTCGAAAAGCGTTACAGTTGATTTCTGATGAATTTCACGTACAACCAAGCCGTTTCTGGAGAAATGATACTTCTTTAGTTTTAAACGGAGAGAAATTGTTCACCATTCGTTGGAAACAGAGATGGGCGTAATCATATTAGTAATTACGATTATATTCATACGAAAATCGTATGATTACGCTGTAATCGTCTGTCCTGTGTAATCGTCTGTATTACGTCTGTTAGGTAGATACCATAAAAGACGAAGGACATTTTTGACGTCCTGCGTGCCTTTAATGACCCTGAAAATACGACTGAAATCACACCATTTTCGTATAATTATAACGTACTCTTACACTTTTCGTACGATTACAGCGTAATCATACGATTTTCATATGATTTTAATCGTAATCGTAATTATGATTACGTCTAGGTATCTCTGGTTGGAAACCTCTCCATTTATCACGCGTTTCTTCCGTACCTACTCGTTTTTGGTATTTATTTCGTCATTACGTATTTATTAATGTTATTGTTATTGTTATTATTTGTTAATTAAGGGGGTCTCAGTCGGTCAAGAACCGGCGCTCAAAGTTTAAAAATTGTATCTAAATTTGAAATTTTCAAGGAATTATGAATTTTATAACTGCATTTAACTAGGGAATTGAAAACTAAATGATTGACGCTGAAATCATCAAATCGAACAATAATTACCGGCGAAATGTCGGATAAACCTAAATGAATTAACGGTTTTTCCTCATTTTGCAGGCAATGGGGGGGTGTTGCGTGCTATTTTTTTTTTTTTTTTTTAAATTTGTAATCGAAAGTAGACTTCATCTTGAGAATTTTGACACCAGCCGTTCTCTTTTAGGATGAGTAGATCTTTTTATACGATTTTTCAAAGTTTCGAATGTTAATGACGTCACGCGCTCCTCCCGCCTGGGCGGGACCCCCCAGCCAACTGTGACGTCATAAACATTCGAAACTTTGAAAAATCACAGAAAAAGGTCTTCTCACGCTAGAAGGTCGAGGTTGGTGTCAAAATTCCCAGAATAAGGTCTAGTTTAGATTAAGATAACAATAAACAGTTTTCCCGACCCATGCGCACACCCCATTATTGTTAGATTCTGGTGATTCCAGCGACGTTTTAGTTTTTCAATAATGTTAGATGCAATAAGATGCAATAATGAATTCCGAAAATCCTTGAAAATTTAAATTTAAGTACAACAAACTTTGAGTGCCGGTTTTTGAAAGATTCTGGTGATTCCATTCTGGTGATTTGAAAGATTTGATAGATTCTGGTGATTCCAGCGACGTTTTAGTTTTTCAATAATGTTAGATGCAATAAGATGCAATAATGAATTCCGAAAATCCTTGAAAATTTAAATTTAAGTACAACAAACTTTGAGTGCCGGTTTTTGAAAGAAATACTAACCTGGAATGAGGAATGAACGGCAACCGACTGAGACTCCTTTAATGGATGTAGTGAACAATGCTGCTTCGCAAAGTAAGAAAGGGAGTGTATAATGGCAAGATATATGGACGGGAGAACATACAGGAAGATGGACTGTACGGCTGGTGCCAAACATTTAGACGTGGATCGAAAGGAAACATGGAGAAGTGAACTTCTTCCTTACACAGTTCTTTACAGGACATGGACTTTTTTATGCCTATTTGCATAAAATTGGGAAGATATTTGCCTCAACATGTCTACACTGCCCGAACAAAGATGACGATGATGTGCTCCACACCTTCTTCCAATGCACCAAATGGGCGCCTGAAAGAGACCAGCTGATGGCAGACCTGGAGATAGCTCCCCAGAGTTCAACACCAGAGGATGTTGTCAGCAGGATGCTGGAAGGTGAAAAGAGCTGGACTGCTGTGGCAGAATACACATAAAGCATCCTGACAAGGAAGATGCTCTTAGAACGAGAAAGAGAGAGGAGGGAGCATCTGGTCCGCCCCTCACCCAGAACTGGTTAAACGCCCCAGGACTCAGCCCGAAGTAATGTGTTAAACGGTTCCGGGCTGAGCTCCAACGTGGTAGAAAAAGAGGTGTTTTTTTAGTGGGTTTGAATTCCACATAACCGGATAACATAAGATGCGGATCCTTCCAGGTATCTTACGAGATCCAACTCCACCTGTGGATCTTAAAGATTTTCTCACCTGCCTGCCGAAAAAAAAAATGCTGCTTTTGCTTCCGAGTCTACCAAGGTAGCGGAAGCTTTGTTTTCACTTTTCAAGGACGAAAAAAAAATTTCTCCAAAATCAAAATTTCCACTCGCGTTTTGCGTTTTAGACCTTTCTGAACAATTTTGGTTCAGTGTCTGTGTGTCTGTCTGTCTGTCATGATTTCCTTGTAACGCGCAAAACTATACGAAGTTATTGTCCGATTTCTATAAAATTTTCAGGGATTGTGCGGGTAGGTGTGTAGACGGTCCCCTATGAAAATCATTGCCCCCGGACTGATAGAAGCGACTGCGCATGCGCAAACGTGAATTCCTTGTAATGGCCATAACTTCCACATTTCCAATCTGATTTCAATGAAATTTCCAGGGATGTTACAGATCAGTATTTAGATGATCCCCTATGAAAATCATCACCTTCGGACTGATAGTAGCCATTGCGCATGCGCAAACGTGAATTTCCTTGTAACAGCCATAATTTCTACATTTTCCATCCGATTTCAATGAAATTCTCAGGGATGTTACAGAGTAGTGTTTAGATGGTCCCCTATGAAACTCACAGAGAATTGTTTTTCATAGAGGGATTCTTTCATAGAGGAATGGTCTCCTGTGAGGATCTCAAATCCCACTAATTGCAGGTCATCGGTAGCTCAGTGGATAGAGTCTTGATTAGAGCTCCTAAGGTCGCGGATTCGAAACCCAGCCGAGGCTATGTATTTTTTGATCCAATCACATACACGTACTCACTTAATTTTTCATCCAAATTTGATGAAATTTTCTAGGATTGTCCAGATTAGCGTGTAGATGGTCCCCTATGAGGGTAGTGAGTACCTAGAGATTGGTATTTTGAGATTAACTACTATGCATCGGATCATCTATATAATCGGGTTATGGATACGAGGAAACTATGTGCCACACCCACTTGGCAGACGTTATTATTATTTTTTTGGGTACAGTGTAAGACAAAAACAGCGCAAAAGCCAAATGCAATTTTCAAAGCGGTGGTAGTGAGAACTAAAGACAAAAAAGTCCCACTGTGTTGCAGACTCGTATGCAAGCGTTTAGGGATCAAGGATTGACTTTAATCTCCTTGAGTTTCTTCCCTAATTATAACGTAGGAACCAGATTCCGGCAGCCAAAAACTAGTAGGTACCTGCGATGTAATAAAATTCATTTTGATGTCAGTAGCGGCTCTGGAAGGACCATAATAATGCCATTTCTGAGTCAAAATTGAGGGCTTAAATGAAACCAGAATTCACTCAACTTTGTCCATGACTCACAAGGAAAACCTGAGCTGACTAATACTAATTGCATAACAACGCTAACAGACAATTATAAGCAATTTTCAGTCCAATTATCATTAATCTAAAATAACAAAAGTATCTAATTCAGAAAGTAAAAGACTCGTATTCTCGCTGGAGTCAACTTGGTATGTTTCGATACCATTGAATTCCCCTTCGGTTTCCTATACTCGTAAATTGGTCTGGAAAAACACGCAATAGTGATCGAATGACCTCACTTTCAAAGAATTCCAGAAGGTTGTTTGGTTTTCCCTGAATTATTTCCTATCTACGAGCACACCAATAATACTACCTGCTTATTATGTTTCGTAAATCGTTCGCTGAAATAATTCATAAATAAATTATTAAATGGTAGTTTAACTTTTAATTAAACCTTTTTTAATTGGGAGTTGAAACATTTCTATTCAAATGTAGGAAAGTAAAATTTTGAAGAAAATTAACGCATGGGACTCCATTTGCACACAAGAAATTCACAGGGGATCATCTTCCAATTCAAAGGAGACCATCCCACGAAAGGTCACCTATTCCAACTATGGTCATTTATTTAACGGGGGATGGTCTCCTACGAATTGGGTAACAGCCGCCGTGAGATTCTTGTGTATAAATTAAGATCTCATGCGTTAATTTTCTTCATAAATTTACTTTCCTACATGGGAATAGCATAATTTTAATTCAGAAGTAAAAACGGTTTAATTAAGAGCGAAAAAGGTTTAATTTAAGAGGGCAAAACGAACGTACCTATCAACAATACAACGATGATATTAATATAATATAATGGCTTCGTTTTATGAAACATTTTCCTACCAATTTCTTGAAAGCTTGTCTGAAAGCTGTCTTGTAATGATTGGTTCACGGACTCGCGGGAGTTAGAGGCTAATATTGTGATAATAGAAAACGCTGCAAATTATTACACAATGGTTATTATTTTCCATATTATCGTCTATAAAGCCACCAACCATCCAACATGAAGAAAAACATCGATGGCATGGAACGGAGATTAGGCCTCACACTCGTGTTTCTGATTTATCGCATGTTTATTATTTTTATGGTTTATTATTTCATTATTATTATTTTAACGGTTTATTATTTTTCTATATAATCGTCTATAAAGCCACCAACCATCCGGAGATTAGACCTCTTTTGCGATTCACACTCGTGTTTCTGATTTATCGTACGTTTATTATTTTTATGGTTTATTATTTTATTATTTTAATGGTTTATTATTTTTCTATTTAATTGTCTATAAAGCCACCAACCATCCAACATGAAGAAAAATACTTGGAAAATGTCACCCCACGCATATTTAAGCAAAAACCTCTTTTTTGGCCGGTTATTTGCCCATAACTTCTATACGAATTAAGCGATCGGAATAGTTCGACGTTAGGACCAACTAGACCCCAAATGGAGTCTATGTGAGAAAGAACGGGTTTTTTAGACCGATTCTAAGGCCTTTTATGGCCCGGACGGCGGACGGTGGACGGACATTGCAAATTTGGATTCTACGCACCTTGAAACCTAAAGTGACAAAGTTTGAGGGGGGGGGGGGGGGGGGTTATAAAAATTTTTTGCGATACGATCACATAGGCTTATTATTAGAAATAATAAACCAAAACACATAGATTAGTAATGCATGAACTCCAGAGGACGTGCCATTCGATAAGGACAAAAACGGACGTCCTTCAATATCAACCGGTAAATGTGGATTGGGATTCAGAATGGTTTAAAATGTGGTTATTTTTGATCCGCAGAGTGTTGGCCTCCTTTACGCCAGACTTAATCGCATAAGGAAGCCAAGTCTTATCGTAGAACGTCCTAATAATGTACCCGTTTAAAAATTTTCAATCACAAGTTGTCACGTGATTTGGTTTAACGAGAGATTACTAATATCTTATAGCATTTCCAAGTCAAATTCAAGGTAATTCTAATTAAATTCTAGGTTTTCCAAATTCCAAAACAGATTCAAGATGTTCCAGAACAAAACTTGATTTGTCAGAGTTTGAATGTTAAAACGTTCAAGATATTGGTAAAGTTCGTACATATTCTGCATTGTAGGTAGGCAAGTACCTTCTACTAACTGTTGGCTATCCAAAATCCGAACTGATTAAAGGCAGAGATTCGATTGTTTGATCAACACTTGTTAAACAGTCGTATTCCACTCTTTCCAGAGATCACTTTTAGATGACAAATATGTAACGAAAAACAGAACGTGCACAACGAAGGAATACAATCTATCGCAGATGAACCTTCCTTCATTGTGTCCATACCTTCGTTGTGCAAATAATCAAGGCATATTCATTCCTTCGTTGTGCACTCTCTGGAATACGTTTACTTGAGGGTTCACAGAATCAAACCTCTCCCTTGCACCTGTTAAGATTTTGGATTGCAAATCTGGTTCCCGATACCTACGTTTTATCTTACAAAAACTGACAAACCCACATCGAACATTGATTTTGAGATTAAAACCTTGAATTTGACTTGATAACGCTACACTACGAGCTACTATATTACGAGTATAGCAGTTACTATACAAGGTACGTACGTACTATACTATACTTAGTATAGTAAACGAACGCAGTATAGTACGTAGTACAGTTACTAGCTATACTTACTACGAGATACTACGCTATACTACGAGCTTATTTACTGATCAGCCCTTATAACTGCAAAGGTCAATTTTGATTCATTTCAATCTATTAGAGATACTAATAAAAGCACTTCCAATGCTTTCTCTAAACTATGTTGGGTAAAATGTAGAGATTTTTTTGTTTATAGAATAGCTATACGCAAATTTTGACAGCGAAACTAGAGACGGAAAATGTGGTTTGGCAATGAAGCATTTCTCTATTTCAGCATTTCACTTACGTAAAAAACTGGTTAGAACGAGGGAAGGTGCGTTTATAAACCCTTGTGAACCCACATTTTGCTTCCTCACTATCAAACATTGCTCCGTGTTCGTGAATTCAAATTTGTTACTTCCACGATCAAAAAATTCACACGCATTTCGCCTTTCAAGGCTTTGACAACAATTTTGGTTCGGTACTCTACAAAACCATACGAAAATATTGCACGATTCTAATAGAATTTTCCGGAAATTCGCGGGTTAGTTCCAAGACAGCCCTCTTTGATTGTAAATGAATTGCCCGACGACCTTTATTAGAAGAATACTAATTATTTCACCACGATAAAGTTGGATTTCCCCCAAAAAGAACACAACGAACTTGACTGAATTTCATAGTAAGCCAGTCAGCAAGGGAATTCTGAGAGGGTAACAAAATATTCTAAAACTCGAAAAATGTCGCTAACAAACTCATCTATTCTACTGTCATTATTATTCAGGCACTATTTTCTGAAAATTATATTGTTTCTTTGAAACTTTTTCGGAAAGTGTGTAAAAATTGGTTGGTGTGTGGCGTGTGTTCTCCAAATTATCGGTACGAACGAGCCTTTTATCACTTGACTTATCTGCCGAGTTCTCCTCGTTTTTTCTTAGTTCCATGTCGTTCATATTGAGCATTTTTCGAAACGTGAGCCAAAACAAAATTGACGATAGTAAATTAATTAGATTACATTTCAGTGTTATTCGGTAGTACTTGAATTCGTCATAATACTATGTAGCTTGTTATCTCCGATGTAGAGTTGAACGAGGGGCATTCACAGTGCCAGCTTCGAGTGGGTCTGTAGTACCTACTTCAATCACGCGACATTGATATACATGTTTCTGGGTACGAGACAATGGGAAGATAGGTACCTAACTAAACACATCTACCAAGTGGGTGGACAGTATCACAAGGACATACAGAGTTGGTAGGTAAAGTTATAGCAATGAAACATGAACTTCACGACCAAGTTGCTGGTTTCCCTACTTTTCAAAATAATAACACAAATGAGAATTCTTCCCAATTTTCAGAATATTTTGTTACCCTCTCGGAATTCCCTTGCTGTGAAATTCAGTCAAGTTCGTTGTGTTCCTTTTTTGTGGAAATCAAACTTTATCGTGGTGAATTGAATAGTATTCTTCTAGTAAAGGTCGTCGAGAATTCATTTACATCATAGAGGACTGTCTTGGAACTAACCCGCGAATTTCTGGAAAAATTCTATTAAAATATTTCTTGGGAAATATTCGTGTGCGGTGTCAAAGCCCTGAAACGCAAAATGCGTGTGAATTTGTTGATCGTGGAAGTACCAAATTTGAATTCACGAACACGGAGCAATGTTTGATAGTGAGGAAGCAAAATGTGGGTTCAAAAGGGTTTATAAACGTTTATGCACCCTCGGAACTCACCTTCCCTCGTTCTAACCACTTTTTTTGCCTAAGTGAAATTCTGAAATGCTTCAGTACCAAACCAAATTTTCCGTCTTGAGTTACTGGTTAGTAAACCGGAGTTTTCGTATAGTTTATCTAAACAAAAATTCTCTTCATCTTACCCAACATAGTTTGGAGAAAGGATTGGAAGTGCTTTTAATAGTATCTCTAATATATTGAAATTAATTAAAATTGTCCTTTACAGTTATAAGGGCTGATCAGTAAATAAGCTCGTAGTGTAGCGTTACCTAGTCAAATTCAAGGTTTTAATCTCAAAATCTATGTTCAATGATGGTTTATCAGTTTTTATAAGACAAAACGTAGGTATCGGGAATGAGATTTGCAATCCAAAATCTTAACAGGTGCGAGGGAGAGGTTTGATCAAGTAAACGTATTCCAGAGAGTGCACAACGAAGGAATGAATATGCCTTCTTTATTTGCACAACGAAGGTATGGACACAATGAAGGAAGGTTCATCTATCTGCGATAGATTGTATTCCTTCGTTGTGCACGTTCTGTTTGGGAGCTTGATAGCGAAATAGTTGACATCTAAAAGTGGGGAGAGAGTGGAATACGACTGTTTACACAAGTGTTGATCAAACAATCGAATCTCTGCCTTTAATCAGTTCGGATTTTGGATAGCCAATCATTAGAAGTAGGTACTTGCCTACCTACAATGCAGAATATGTACTTACGAACTTTACCAATATCTTGAACGTTGTAACATTCAAACTCTGACAGATCAAGTTTTGTTCTGGAAAATCTTGAATTTGTTTTGGAATTTGGAAAACCTAGAATTTGATTAGAATTACCTTGAATTTGACTTGGAAATGCTATAAGATATTAGTAATCTCTCGTTAAACCGAATCGCGTGACAACTTCGAACATTTTTAAACGGGTACATTATTAGGATGTTCTACGATAAGACTTGGCGTCCTTATGCGATTAAATCTGGCGTAAAGGAGGACAACACTCATCGAAGACAAAATAACCACATTTTAAACCATTCTGAATCCCAATCCACATTTACCGGTTGACATTGAAAGACGTCTGTTTTTGTCCTTATCGAATGGCACGTCCTCTGGAGTTCATGCATTACTTAACAATGTGTTTTTCTATTATCGCAATATTAGCCTCCATCACCCGCGGGTCCGGGAACAACTAACTAAACATTACAAGACAGCAACAATATCTTGTCTAACATTCTAACATTGTCTAAGCTTTCAATGAAATTGGTAGGAAATTGTTTCATAAAACCAAGCCATTATATTATATTAATATCATCGTTGTCTTGTTGATAGGTCAGGTGATTAATGATGACGAGGAAGCTATGTGCCACACCCACATGGCAGACTTTTATTTCGTGCTTTATTGCTTAGGTACCATTGTGAATATTTAATCAATTCACGACGAATTCTCATATTCTCTATAAGCTCTCTATAATAATAGAATTTATTTTATTTATTGTTTCAATAAAGCTTATCTTCTTCGACTACAGCTAATCTCAGTTTTGTAAGATTTTGATAGGTTGGTGATTTGAGCAATAAGTCGATGAACAAATTTGACAAAAACTGTAATCTCCGTATTGACTAGCATTTGACAATGAAACATAATTACCCAACTATTCAATTATGGAGTTTATTCTGCAAACTACACTGACATTAGTTTTTCAAAAGGTATAAAAACGCAACAAAGTGCAAATCCTGATTTCAGTTAGTAGGTAGGTACTCAACTACCTACTAAGAGAACCGCTTCCTCCGGATGTTCGCAAACGGGCCAAAGTGTCCCGGAAGTCGTGTGGATGGGTCATGGACACCTCGGTGTACCATCGCACGTTACCTTGCGAATCACGGTAATTATTCATCCAATGTGTGAAAGTACTCGAATGGCGAACACATATTTTATGTAAACGTGAAAAGGGTGAGTATCTGAGCTGATGCAGTGTAGGTCGACTTCCTAACTTCAGCGATGACATTTTCTTTCTTTTTTGACATTTTTTTTGTAGAAAAAGAAAGATGGAAAAAACTCTTAGATTATTGAAGAAAAAAAGCTGCAAATTATTACACAATGGTTTATTATTTTTTATTTTTCTATATAGATCACTCGTCTGCAAAGCCACCAACCATCCAACATGGAGAAAAAAAAATCGCATTTCGGTCGGCTAAAATTTGAACGGAGATTAGGCCTCTTTTGTGATTCACACTCGTGTTTCTATTTATCGTACGTCCAACCCTTAAATTCTCGTAGGGAGCGAATGGTTTGTCCTACAGAGCTCCGCGTGGTCTCAAAACGGGGTTTTCCATGTTTCTTTGGCAATTATTGTTCGATTTTGATGACTCCAGCGGCAATATATCAGTTTTTCAATTCCCTAGGGCCGTGCACTAATGATTTAATAAAATCCTTTAAAATTTCAAATTTAAGTACAACTTTTTAAGTTTTTGCGCCTTCAATTTCGTGAAATACTGACCCGGAACGAACGGCGACCGACTGAGACCCCCTTAAGGTCTCACCCCCACAAGTGCTTGTGAAATTCCGTGCGAACAAACTCAAAAATTTTGAATATGTTTATGACGTCACGATGGGCTGGGGGGTCCCGCCCTGGCGGGAGGGGCGCGTGACGTCATAAACATACGAAACTTTGAAAAATCATAGAAAAAGGTCCTCTCACGCTAGAAGGTCGCAGTTGGTGTCAAAATTCTCAGAATGAGGTCTAGTTTAGAATAAAAATAACGATAAACAGTTTTTCCGACCCAGGCGCACACCCCATTGAAAATAATCAACCAAAATTGAAGAGTTTTCTTCCAAACGCGCTTATATCCATTTTTTAGACATTTTTTTCACGAATTTTGAATCTTATTGAGGCCTATCACCTCACGATTCCTTCCGAAATGCTTTGTATCCCCCTTTAAAAGCTTGTTAAAAATCGGGTTTGCCGACAAAACGGCTTACATCCATCCGATTGTTTTCAATTAAAACTTTTTTTAAAATCGGTTTTCGGATTCAAATTTTGAGGGGGATGGAATATTTTTTCTTGCTCGATTCCGCAGGTTCATTATTGAAAATAATGGGTAAACCAGTAAAAGAAAATAAAATTTTTTTTTTTTGACACAACCAAAAAACTCGTTTTTTTTTCAAAGTGGCTCATATCCATCGTCTTTCATCAAAAGTGCTAATAACCAAATAAGAAATGGCTGCGTCTCCCTCAAAACGCATGCCAAAATTTCGAAATTTGGTCTTACAATCAAAAGTTCCATGAACCAACTATTTGGAAAATGTGGGAACCCTAGACAACTTTCTTCGCCATGAAATAAATTTTCTCAATTTCCCACTAAAAATTCCAAGTGGATAAAAGACCGTTTGACAGAAAACTCCTCAATTGATCTAATTGTGGCTATCCATAAGAAAAATGTGAAATCTCACCCTTGCTTCAGCCGCTCCTGTTTATTCTCCGATTCCTTCGCACCCTCAGGGTCACCTTTTTCCGCTACCACCATAGGATAAATAGAATTCGTCGATTCCATTATTTATGCCAATTTTATACCGATATATATTTATAATAAATATTTCGTCATTATTCGATTACGGTTTTTACTAAAGCATTTCACGATTTTTTTTCGAGTTTCGGGTTTTTGCGATCGAAAAATTTCCCGGATAGTTGCGAGGTACTTTTTAATGCAATTTTGCCGTCGAGGCCGACGGCTGAAACAGGTTTGAGCCGCAGGTGGACGCGTTGCGCCACTCGCGAATCGCTCCCACCACCTGCGACGGGCCACCTCCAGCTACCAACGACCTACGAGTAACTGTTTGGGAGATACGAGTCGAGGGTAAAAGCAACTGTCCATTCATTGACACCCGCTGATTGATCAGGCAGGTTACTCCAACGAGGGTCCCCACTCTACCAAGCAAAGGAGAAAGTAAAAGTTCGACCCACATTTCTACTTTTCCTGGCGATCGCATCCGACAGGAATGTATTGCAATCGCCTGGAAACTAATTTCCTGACACATCTCTTCATAATGTGGAGGGAGTGCTTAAGGTCATGGGGGACGACAAGTGTGCGAGTGAGGGAAGATGCCAATAGTTATTAACACTTATCTCAGCTGTCGGTTGACTGATGTCAAAATTTCAAAGTGATCTGAGTTCATCTCAACCAAATAAAGGAAGCTTTAATGGGGTATTTCAGTCAATTTTTTTAATGTATTTATTATTATTATTATTTTTTTTTCAAAAGAGTAAGGCTCAGGAATAAAGGTAATTGGGTCTGTTCGTCGAGAAAATGTTTTTAAAAAATCAGAGAAGCTAAGGAAAGTTGAAGATTTGAACGGTGTGACGTAGCTAGCCAAAACTCTTTGAAAAAAGTATCCATGCACAGAGAAGAGACGAAACCCTTGGAGAATCTCTTGGATACTACAAAATACTACTCACTCACCCGCACAGCGTAGTGTGTGTGCATTTATGGCAGCCCACTTTTTTTTTCAAACGTGCGATCTCTTTATTTCATTTTTCTACCACATGTTACAGTATCATTGGGCTAAAAGTTGGAGTATAAAAATACCCCATTGCCGATTTTTGTGAAAAAATTTAATTGATTAAACCTTTTCCTATTTTCTAGGAATTAATCAAATATTTGTCGGAAACATGTCCAGCCCGGACGAATACTTATCAATGTAAGCAATCATGAGCACATGAAAATATTGATTAGCCGAAGTGGCTGTTGGTTTTTAATTGAAAAATCACTGAATTTGCAAGTAGCAAGGGGTGACTCAGCTAAGAAAGGACTGGGAAGAAGGTTATCAGGTAGCTTGGAGGTAGGTATCAGTAAGTAGGTATCATGTGTATCATGTGTATCATGTGGTGCAGCAGTGTCCACGAACTCATGGGGGCCGCATCCTACGTCATGATGCGGTCGCCAAGCAGATAGCAGGTGCATTGTCATCTTCAGGAAACTAATTTCCTGAAACATCTCTTCATAATGTGGAGGGAGTGCTTAAGGTCATGGGGGACGACAAGTGTGCGAGTGAGGGAAGATGCCAATAGTTATTAACACTTATCTCACCTGTCGGTTGACAGATTTCAAAATTTCAAAGTGATCTGAGTTCATCTCAACCAAATAAAGGAAGCTTTAATGGGGTATTTCAGTCAATTTTTTTTTTTTTTTTTTTTCAAAAGAGTAAGGCTCAGGAATAACGGTAATTGGGTCTGTTCGTCGAGAAAATGTTTTTAAAAAATCAGAGAAGCCAAGAAAAGTTGAAGATTTGAACGGTGTGACGTAGCTAGCCAAAACTCTTTGAAAAAAGTATCCATGCACAGAGAAGAGACGAAACCCTTGGAGAATCTCTTGGATACTACAAAATACTACTCACACACACACGGCGTGGTGTGTGTACATTTATGGCAGCCCGCTTTTTTTTTTCAAACGTGTGATCTCTTTAATTCATTTTTCTACCACATGTTATAGTATCATTGGGCTAAAAGTTGGAGTATAAAGGTTTTCAAGGGTGCTGAATCCAAATTTGAGGTCAATAACCTGAATTTCCGACCCACCGAAATACCCTATTGCCGATTTTTGTGAAAAAATTTAATTGATTAAACCTTTTCCTGTTTTCTAGGAATTAATCAAATATTTGTCAGAAACATGTCCAGCCCGTATGAATACTTATCAATGTAAGCAATCATGAGCACATGAAAATATTGATTAGCCGAAGTGAATTTCGATTTTTAATTGAAAAATCACTGAATTAGGCAATTAGCAAGGGGTGACACAGCCAAGAAAGGACTGGGAAGAAGGTTGGGTCCTAGAAGAAGATGAGGAATAGAATTGAAGGAGACCAGAAGTAGGAGCAGCCATTTGGCACAAAAAAGGGCTCACCCTGAAGTAATACTGTACAAGTGGTCCCGGGGTGAGTCCTAAGCAGAGGGAGTGGGGTTTTAGTTGGTACCCAAGTGGGTGAGTCCAACACTCTTGGGGTGACTTCCCCTTCGCTCTTAAAGAGTTTCCCCACTTCTGTAAAAAAAAAAAGTTGGGTCCTAAGTAGGTAACAGGTAGCTTGGAGGGTTTAAGAAAGTACCAGCCCCCTTCAGGGAGGGAAGTCACTCATTCTTATGCCCTCAATAAATTGATTACCCATTCACCTTATCAAGATAATTTTATATTTCATCGGCCGTCGTCAAAAATGGTTTGATGTTATTGGGGATGGTTTGAACGCTCAAGGTAATGATATAGAATTATGGGCTGAACATGATAAACCTCATAACACTTAATAATAAAGAGATACAAGAATTTAATCGAAATTGAAGTGGAATATCAAAAAACTACTATAACAGCTTTCTTTATTTATAAATTCTGAGCACATTCGCGTTTACCAACTGAAAAAAAGTTCGTAACTTTCGAAGCAGAATCTCAATTACTTATGGCCCCGCCACCAACGCCATCTATTGTTTGAGAATCGCACTAAGTGGCCGTCCACCATAGCCATAAGATCTTTGAGCTCATCTCTTCTTTTACGGGGTAGGTACATCATTCGTGAATGACTAATTCTTTCTGAATTTAGACAACCAGCATTTGGACGGAAAAAAATGGCGATCAATATTGGATAAACCTATTAGGTTTATCCAATAACAACTAATATTAGTAGTTGAAAATCTGGTCACCTGGGCACTCCAGGCTTAATGGCGAGTTTAATATCTCATTAAGCGTTTCATACAGAGTGTCCACACTCAAGACCGTTAACCCTCTAGGGGTCGATTCTACAACCAACTATTACAAATAAATAACTTTCAACAAAAACTTCTCTATAATTTCTATTTAAACCCTTGATTTTTGGAGTTTTTTTTACTTTCACTGTTTCGTGTTTTTGACCTTACATCACTTAATTTATACAATGTAAACTTAAATATAGATATATCGTTGGAAACAGCGATAAATTTCCCATCTCTGAGGTATTTGTTTCTTTTAGTAGGTGAAGAAATAATTAATTTCTCACTTTTTAAAAAATTACTATTTTCTGAGGTTGCAGAAAAACTTGCCCAAAATCTCAGCTTTCCAGAGGTAAAATCAAAAGATCTTTTACTATCACTTGTAAGAAGAAATCTGTGTTTGAACGTAGAGAAACGTGAATTACCTATTTAAAAGACAGTAGCGCCTGAGACTTTGGGATCCCCACCCTTTTGCTAAAATCTCTCCATTTATTTTCAACTGGTCAACCTGGGAAATAGTTATCCCGTGCCTAGATGAGCCAGAACAAGGCTCAAGGCCGATCGAAATATCCTCCAAACATTTCAAAAGGCTTTCTCATCACTAAGACAGAAAAATGGCTACTTCTGATGATGGAATTACTCTGACACGCCTGTGCAGTCAATTTTTTGGTCAGAAATTATTTTTAACCTAAATACGAAGTACCTAATCTAGGTTTTTAACCCACTTAGGCCCTTTTGGATACTTCAAGCTTCATTTTACTCATCCAATAAACCTTTTTCTTCTTATTGTTGTCATTTGGAAGTAACAAAACCTCGGACGTAAAGTTTAAAAGTAATTTTTGATAGAAAATTCCTCCAGAATTTTTTCTAAGGACTTGTATTTATGGTGTTTCTCATTTTGAAAGATTTTACAAGTTTTTTAAAATTTAGTTTCACCTGTCCATGAGCCATGGTCTGGTCGAGAAGAGACTTACGTCACCCAAATCACTGAATTTCATTGGATGCCCGATATTTGGTTGCATTTGAACTGAAATTTCTTCTTCTTTGTAAAGTAAATTTTTAAAAACGCTGCAAATTATTACACAATGGTTTATTATTTTTCTATATAGATCACTCGTCTACAAAATCACCAACCATCCAATATGGAAAAAAAAAATCAAAAAAATCAAAATCACCAAGCATCGATAGCATTTTGGTCAGCTCTAATTTGAAAGGAGATTAGGCCTCTTTTGAGATTCACACTCGTGTTTTGATTTATATATATATATTTCAATATAAACCCTTAAATTTTTGTAGGGAGCGAACGGTTTGTCCTACAGAGCTCCAGTTGGTCTCAAAAAATTCTATAGAATCCAAAATTGAAGGAAAAACAATACCTTTATATCAAAATTTTTTGAGTTAGGGCGTTTTCAAAATTTCAAAATTGATTTTGGAACCCTTAGAAGTGACCTACATCAACCAAAAGCTTCGGGGCACAACTAGACCCCAAATGGAGCCTACATACCAAATTTCATCAAAATCGGTCAATGCTAAGTGGCAAAAGTGCCGCGTACGGCGGACGGACGGCCAAATTTTTATTCGATTTTTGGATTCTACGTACCTTGAAACGTAAACCATCAAATTTTGAGGGGGTGTTAAAATTTTTTTTTCTTGGTCGATTCCAAAGGTTCATTATTGAAAATAATAAACCAAAATTGTATAAAATTTATTTGAAAGCTGGGATTCGAGACAGGTTGTAGTGCAATAGCTCCCCCATTCCATTGAGTTTTGGAATTGAAACCATTTTGAACCGCAATTTTTATCACACGAGAAAAAATTGTCATCAGTTCGACAATT
Source organism: Apolygus lucorum (assembly GCA_009739505.2). NCBI lineage: Eukaryota > Metazoa > Arthropoda > Insecta > Hemiptera > Miridae > Apolygus > Apolygus lucorum. The sequence goes on along the minus strand of CM019170.2, from coordinate 41,470,338 downwards.
TTTCTCGTTTAATGTACCCTAAAATCCAATGATGGTCTCGACAGGTCGATAGCTGAGGTTCGCGCCATCTAGCGGGGTTGAGCGTAACCAATGCGAGACAGCAAGAGAGCCACAAGAGAGAGACTGTCTTTGAGTGTCATACTACTGCACTATCTTATTTTCAACCGTTATGTTCTTTATCGTTCAATAATATAATATTGACTATTAGTCAACAGCTAAGTGTGTTCTCATTGCCAATACTTCCTCGTAACCACAGAAATCTTGGTACTAACTTCCCATCTTGTACAGTGAATTGCCTACCTTCATACAAATAAACGATGCAGAACTGGAAAGTAGATTAGTTTGACGGTTAAAATGGATAACCAAGTCCGACGCAAAAAAGTTCTAAATAACAATGATCTGGCTAGAAATGTTTGAAGCAAAGCTAAGTAGAGACCTGCCATTAATAAATTGATTTTATACATTTAGGACATGGTGCCACCAAAAACATCTTAGGAATCCCACAGCTGTACAATGGTGTCACCAGATTAACTACTTAGATTTAAATTGCAATTTAGAAATTAATAGATTGAGCTGAATTTTTTGAAAGACATTAACCCATTTCCGGCCACTGATGCGTTTTCGCATCGATTTTTTTTAAATATTAAAAGTAGTGAAAAATCTTCGTAGATTAATTTTTTCTCGTATATATATATCTCGTATATTTTTTACTCGTAAGAAAAAAATTCTTCGACATTCAAGAGCTCGATACGATTTTTTGTTTGTTTGTTGAAAGGAGGCTTTTTGGCCGAAAACATGATTATGGTGGCCCAAATTCGATCCTGGGCGATTGAGCGAACATCGATTTGGAAGACTGAGCCCCCCTAAAATCCCATTAAAATGTGAAATTCATAAATTTTGGAGTACTTTCGCTATCAATTGGTGAGCAAATTATGCCTTATTTCAGCCGCCATCTTGTAAAAGAGTTCATCCTCTCCTCCTCTGTTATTTCCACCCTTGGCTGGAAATGGGTTAAGAATTTACAAACGTCTACTAAGCGGGTGTGACACATAGCTTCCTCGTATCCATAACTAGATAGATATAGTTAATCTCAAAACATAAATCACTAAGTACCTTCCACTACCCTCATAGGGGACCATTTTCACCCCAACTCGCATAATTCCTGAAAATTTCATCGTAATCAGATGGGAAATGTAGAAGTTGTGGCTGTAACAAGGAAATACACGTTTGCACATGCGCAGCGGCTACTCTCAGTGAGGGTGATGATTTTCATAGGGGACCATCTACACGCCAAACCCGCATAATCCCCGAAAATTTTATAGAAATCGAGTTATACATGTAGAAGTTATGGCTGAGGCAAGGATTTCATGACAGACAGACACGGAACCGAAATTGTTCAGGGAGGTCTGAAACGTGAGTGAAAATTTTGTAAAAAAAAATTTTTTTTTTGCTTTTTTTTGTGAAAAACAAAGTTTTCGCTACCTTGGTAGACTCGAAAGCAAAATGATGTAAAGACAAAAATTTTGAATATTTTTTCATCGCTTTCCTTGGAAATTTTTGTCGTAATTCTATTTTGAGACTTTCAATAGCCCACAAAAAATTTTGTTGTGCATCAAATTTAAAATTTCAACCTAATTTTAGTTACTCTGGAGACACTTTGAGACATCTGTGGATTTTCTGAGATGTTTTCGGTGACACTGGTCAAATTAGGGTTAAATTCGTTTAATTAGCATGTTCAGTAAAAGTAGTAAATACCTACACAGATATTTTGTGCTAAACATATTTAGAAACGAACCCCCACATACATATCACACCCCACAACATATCAAAGCAAGTAAATAAAAATGGGAACGCAAAGAAAAGATTAGTTATGATTGGCTTTACTTTACAGCATTTTATTCAACTTTATAAACTAATTTAATAAAATTATAGATACAAAAATAATAATAATTTGAACAATAATCATCAATTTGGCATTAGTTATTTATCTTAGTTACCTACTTAAAACTAAGAAGCAGATGAAAATTTTTAAAAACTTGAATTTAAATATAGTTTTCTGTTGATTTTCCACTGGACAAACAGATTTTCTACTACATTTCAGCTCTCTGTCAGTCATATTAAGATTATTGACTTTGTGTACTCCTTGGCTGCTAACGACTAAGTTATTGGATTCATCACCGTGTAAACAATATTCTTCAGTCCACCAGAAACAATGTAAGATAGGAGGAGGGGGGTCCTATAATTGTATTATGCTAAGTAAATCATTCCAACACCTCTGTACACATTATTTATACACTGCAAGCAAGGAGAAGAAACCAAAAGGTTAGAGAGAAGCTGAGCAGCCCTCAGCGGGTAGTTGAAAGTAGGTGGAAAAAGTATGTTTGTCAAATGAAAACTATTCACCTGACTTCCACGAGAAATTCCATCTTGAATAACTGACTATCTATGTACAAATAAGTGTGGTTCAAGGAGTAGGTAGAAGTAGTACCATAATCATGTAAGTATTAGCTGAACAGGCTGCTAAAAGCAGTCAAAATCAAATCGTAGATATGTGAAAAAATAACCGGGAAAGAGAAATGGGGGGGGATATTACTCCGAGTCATAGGCCGGGGGATATTTTACGGCGTTACACTTGACATGTACGGTTAGGATTTTATGTATTAAAGTGGTTCAAGGAGTGGGTACCAGTACTATGAAAGTGTGGTTCAACAAAGGGTAGCAGTCGATACCTAACATCGATACAGTAACATGCCAATACCTTAAGGGGGAGATCCTAACCATTTCTCTCAGATATCTCCATATTAGATAACCCTATAGGGACAAAATTTTGTAATTCTTCATCTAATTAGTCAAAAAATAGAACACCGAACATAGATTTTAGAGTTTTAAATTTTATCATATAGTTTTATTAGTATCATAAATATGAAAAAATTAAAAACTCCAATATCTCCACGGAGATCTGTAAGAAATAACCTCCTGAGTGTTCCCTAAAAATCTCAGAATTTTCGGTTCATCCATTTATCCATGGTTTGGGAAATACTTTTGACTTGAGCCATATGAATAAGGGCTCCAAGAAGTAAGGAAGTTAGGATTGTAGTTCAACCCTCGACACAGAGATGTCTCTGTAATAGGCGGCTCCTTCCCGCGGCAGAAATAGTTCATACTTCGAGGTACCTGACCCGCCCTAACCTAGATGTGAAGGTGTTCACCTGGCTGCATTGTCCTTCCCCCTCCTCACTCCTTTAGTAGGAGTGTATTACTCTTCCCTCGTCATCCAATTACCTTGATTTCCCGATTTACCCAATTTACTGACAACCAATGAATTCATGATGATGATTTCAACAATACGTCAAATCCTTAATAGCATGTTTCGTTTGAATAAAACATTCATCTTTCTACTATTCTTTCGTTCATTTACTACTATCGTTGTTGAAGGAAATTGTCAAGATATAACAACATTTAGAAAAAATAAAAAAGTGGGTGTGGCACATAGCTTCCTCGAATCCATAACCCGATTGTATAGATGACCAACCTCAGAATGTTGTAGGAAAATATACAAGATGTGGTTGATACAAGGATTTCAAGTTTGGGGCCATGATTTTCATAGGGGACCTTCTACACGCCAACCCGCACAATCCCTGAAAATTTCATCAAAATCGGATGAGAATTGTGGAAGTTATGGCTGTGCCAAGGATTTCACGTTTGCACATGCGCAGCGGCAATCAGTTCGGGGGTGATGATTTTCATAGGGAACCATCTACACGCCAACCCGCACAATCCCTGAAAATTTCATCGAAATCGGACGAGAATATTGTGGAAGTTATGGCTGTGCCAAGGATTTCATGACAGACAGACACGGAACCATACAAAAATGGCTTAAAATTCTTAAACATATTTCTTTGAAAATGCTTTCATACTCTCATTTTGCACCAATGGGATTTTTCGACTTAGTTCTTGTGTGCAACGCAAACAAATATGCACAACTTTATCAATTACGACGCAATTTCTGGGTTTGATTCAGAAGAAAGCTCATGTTCTTTCAATCCGAAAATAATGTTGACTTCAAAAAGTCTCTAGAAAAGTTTTTACACGGAAAGGTCGATTATGACTACAAGCGTATGACTCATGACGTTAACAATAGAAAGGGTCTTGAAGGAGGCAGGTAGCGTACCTAAAGTCAGCCAAGATATCGGAGGATTTGAGAGAGAGAATGACTGTTAGGCTCTCTGTCTAGACGGAATTGAAATCCGTCGAAAGATGAAACTAGCGATATGAGGTTTTTCTTGTCAACCATGATCGCCCCCTTAAAGCACAAAGACGCCATGTTCAATAACGGAATTTCGAGAAAAACGAAAAATAAGTTTTCACTAGTGCACAATTCCTAAAATAACGGCTTGCTACACTGTTGTAAAGTTAGGTCTATTGAAGAACGATATAGTTCATTTATGGTTGTATATTTTAGGACAAGGGCAAGAATTGTATTGATATTTAGAAATATCGAATCCAAAGTATCGATATCCAAAAATATTGGTCAGCGCAGTATCTATACTAAAGGTTTGTTCGGAGAAGCAGTCCTGAATGGTTTGGAGGGGTTTGGGGAAGCCCGGAGGAGTCCAAGCGTCACTATCCCCTCCCCTTTCCAGTTCCGGTTTGGTTTTGAACTGGTTCTGGACTGCTTCTCCGACCAGACCCCAAAATATCCAGTATCAATACGTATCGATATTTTGAAATATTGGGTATCGATACCCATCCCTACACCCTTGACATACAGTATATCCATGTATCAATACACTATCTGTAAATTCTTCATTCCTGATAATTTCCTAATAATAAGCATGTACATAGAGAGAAAATAAGTATCAGTATATTTCGAACACTTGGAACAATCTCACTCGCTAACTTTCATGGTATGATAACTTCATTTGGGTGAGCACGGATTCTGTGTCTCTCCAGATCACGCCGAGATCTAGCTCTGTATTCGCAACTACCACACGCGTGGGGCTTCTGGCCTGTATGAATCCACATGTGTGCTTTCAGATCACCTCGAGTTCTAGCAGTGTATTCACAAAGATCACAAGGAAACGGTTTTTCTCCTGTATGTGTCTTGATGTGGCGCTTCACGTCTCCTTGGTTACCAGATCTGTAATCGCAAAAACTACACGCGTAGGGCTTGTCGCCCGTGTGCTTCCTCATGTGACGCGTCAGATTACTCTGAGTGACAGAGCTGTAATCGCAAATTTCGCAGACGAAGGGTCTCTCTCCAGTGTGTTTCCTGACGTGAGTGCGCAGGCCGTCCAAAGTGCTAGCTCGGTAATCGCAGTCTGCGCAGGAATAGTGCTTCTCGCCTGTATGAGTCTTCATGTGTCGCTTCAAATGAGGTAATTGCTTCGTGCTGAAATCGCAAACAGCACATACGAAGGGCCTCTCGCCCGTGTGTTCTCTCATGTGAGTCTTCAGATGGTCAGAATTCCTAAAACGAGCATCACAGAAACGACAATGGTAAGGTTTCTCTCCCGTATGAGTCCTCATGTGAGCTTTCAAATTACCCATAGAAGAACCTCTATATTCACAAAAACCACATGCGTATGGCCTCTCGCCTGTGTGAGTTTTCATGTGTTGATGAAAATCACTCAGATCTTGACTTCTGTAATCGCAGATTTCACACGCGGAAGGCACGTGGCCGATGTGAGTCCTCAGATGGGTTTTCAAATGATCCAAAGTGCTCGCGCGGTACTCGCAAGTGCCGCAAGCGTGCGGCCGCTCTCCCGTGTGTTTTCTCATGTGGCGCGTCAAATTGCTTCGACTCACAGCGCTGTAATCGCAAGTGTCACACACGAAGGGCTTTTCTCCCGTGTGTTTCCTGACGTGAGTTTTCAAACCATCCAAAGTGCGAGCTCTATACTCGCAGTATTCACAGGCATAGTGTTTTTCGCCTGTATGAGTCATCATGTGACGTTCCAAATTCACTTTTTTCGATGACCGAAAATCACAAAGATGACACATAAATGGCCTGTCGTTCAGCGCACTCATTTGACTCAAACTATCCTGAGTTCCACCGCTATAATCGCAGTTCACATAAGCGTGGGGCTCGACTTCGCTATCCATGTTTTCCACCTTGACAAATGGGCTCATCTTACCCTCATCCGGCTGTCCACAACTGTCAACGTCAGAATCTGTGGATTGGTTTTCTTCTTTCTTGGGCGAGTTGATCTCTTCGGTAACTTCCAGGACTTCCGAGTCGGAGGATGGTGCTTCTCCTCGGTCACCAGTTTCATCTTTACATCCTAGATCGGGTATTTCCATCGCTTTACCGTTAATTTCATCTACTTCGTTCATCATGGCGTCTCCTTGTCAACTTCGCCGTACACTTGAAAGCCTGCTTACATCACTTTTCCTTTCCACGTTTCATTCAAACACATAAACCACCTACAACTGCACAAAAAACTTCGCGAAAACCGATCAGTTCTCACCGAAAAACCCACATTTGACGATCAACTTCGATACAAACACATCATCAAACTCGTACGCTTCTAATCTCGGCCTATCTCAGGGGAATGATAACGGGATAACCGTGATAAAAGACATGGAAGTAGAGATCCTACGGTGAGTTCGTAAGAATGGAGAGGTCCCCTGAACGCCAGCTGGGGGTCAGCTGTGGAAGGGGAGATCACACTCCGACCACGCCCTCTTTGGCTCGACCCAGCACACGCCTCCCCACCCGTGGATCTCCAAAAGCATCCTCTCTCCCACGTAATTCTTTCAAAAGAAAAAAAAAGTCTGCCAAGTGGGTGTGGCACATAGCTTCCTCGTATCCATCACCCGATTATATAGATGATCCGATGCATAGTAGTTAATCTCAAAACACCAATCTCTAAGTACCTTTCACTACCCTCATAGGGGACCATCTACACAATCCTAGAAAATTTCATCAAATTCGGATCAAAAATTAAGTGAGTAGGTGTATGTGATTGGATCAAAAAAATACTTAGCCTCGGCTGGGATTCGAACCCGCGACCCCTGGGGGACAGTTGAAGTTACGGCCGTTACAAGGAAATTCACGTTTGCGCATGCGCAATGGCTACTATCAGTCCAAAGGTGATGATTTTCATAGGGGACCATTCAGATACTAATCTGTAACATCCCTTAAAATTTCATTGAAATCGGATGAAAAATGTAGAAGTTATGGCCGTTACAAGGAATTCACGTTTGCGCATGCGCAGTCGCTTCTATCAGTCCGAGGATGATGATTTTCATAGGGGACCGTCTACACACCAACCCGCACAATCCCTGAAAATTTCATCGGAATCGGACAATAACTTCGTATAGTTATGCGCGTTACAAGGAATTCATGACAGACGGACAGACACGGAATCAAAATTGTTCAGAAAGGTCTAAAACGCAAAACGCGAGTGAAAATTTTGATTTTGAAGAACTTTTTTTTTTCGTCCTTGAAAAGTGAAAACAAAGCTTCCGCTACCTTGGTAGACTCGGAAGCAAAAAGCTGCAAAATATTACACAAGGGTTTACTTTATTTTTTAAATATAAAAATTACCCGGCAGCTACAAGGGGCAGGTGGAGGTAAGGGGTTCGAGTCATCCAAGTGTTTTGATGTCACAATAAACGAGCATTCAACAATGGGGTAGTTGCATGGGTCGGAATTTCGTGTTTTTGACTTCAGATTCGAATTTAGCGCACTTAAAAACGTATATGGACCAGTTTTCAGTTCGAAATTCCATTTAGTTTAGCCGTATTTCAATAAAGAAGTACCATCCTTTTTAGTGTTGGCGGGCCACACCTCTTACGTCATCCCTAAACGAGAATCTCACGATAGAGTGCGTTGAGATCACTGCAATCGAGGACAATTCGAGTCAGAAACATTGAAATGTACTTGCAAAATGATGGTGATGATTAAAAAAACTTTGAAATATATTTTTCAGGTTTTTCATGTTTGAATTAATCGTTTAAATTGAAAATTTTGAAGCATAATTTTGGCTGTTTTGCCGATGCCCGGGGGGCACATCGGCGCGGGGTACTTCGATTAACCCCGTTGCTTTAACCGTTATCACGTTATCAGTTTTTCGGCTGGCCCTTTCTCGTAGTGCGGTCCGAGTTGTTACAGTTGTTAGTTGTTATAGTTTACACCAGTATTTACCATAATTTATTAGTTGATTGGTTTGGAAAAGATAATGTTCACTGTAAAGTTTCAAGAAGCTTTTAATAAACGCTTGCATACGAGTCTTCACTTTTTTCACTTCACCGCTACCTACCCAATCTGGTTTCGAATGTTGTTGACAGTTCTTTTAACTCAGGGGTATATCTGTTTCTTCCGTAAGTACAACGGTTTTGGCAGTATATCATTTATGCGTAAATGTAGGGCTTTCCAACGAATGGTGAACGATTTTTCTACGAACGCGAATGACGAAGATAAAGTTCGGTAGGAACGACTTGGCTGTAAGTAGAAATCATCAGAAAAACAACCGTAACTTTTTTTTCGTTCATGTGCCAAAGTATTGAAATAAAATGTCAATATGCCAAAAAGGAGAGCCATCGACTAGAGTTTCGAGGTAGCTTCCCTGGAAAATATTCTGTACATAAATATTGGCATGTTGTACGATTTTTACGTCAATAACAACAAGTTCGTCAGCGCCGAAATAAAAGGAGCCAATAATGTGAGGTAAGTTGACACTTTTATAGTAAAAGGTCAGTTGTAACTGTGATTTCTTGTGTGTAGTACTTCTTCATCCAAATGGTTGCTCATTTATTGGAAGTTTCATTGTAGTGTCATTATCCTGTACAACGTAGTACCAATGAGTGTTTGTAAATTGTTAAATAAAACGATGTTGGTTATGTCCAACTTAGAAGAATCTAGCAAATTTGCGAGGTTGTGGCTCGAGTAACACCAGAACACCGCATTTCTTCACAACCATATGAGGTTACAGTGGAGGGAATGTCAGTAGGAAACAAAATCTTTGATGCAACATGTTTTGATTACACAGCTAGCAAAATTCAGTATGAAAGCACCACAAAGTGTGAGTGATTCTCCAATTTTATTGCCACAAACGAACGTAAACAAACCCAACAGAGGGTTGCTATCAAAGGACCCCCCAGGCAAAGGAAGGGGTCTCTTGGCCCCCTTCACACCCGTGACGTGGCCCCCACCCCGCAGTGTCCAAGCCGTGTGTAGGTTTTCCCGCCTGAATCCGAAATCCCGTTTTTCGAAAAAATCTCTAAATTTTTTGGAAGCGTTTCTGGGAGTTTTATTTGCAGATTCGTACTTCAATAGAGATTCTCTACACAGAAAAAATACAAAAAAATATCATGCAACTACCCCATTGTTCCTCTAAGTGGTAATATTCGTTTTTTAGGACGTCCCACAGTAAGACTTGGGCGTCCTTATGCGATCGATCTGGGGTGAAGTTGGACAACACTCTACAGAAAAAAAAGAAAAAAAAAAATAACCACACAGTAATTCGTTTTAGACCATTCTGAATCCAAATCCGCGAAAAAACCATAGGTGTATGTCTGTGTGTGTGTGTGTGTGTGTGTGTGTATGCGTGTGTGTGTGTGTAACAAAATCTTGTGTACTCTGCACAGGCCTTAGTTCTCAACCGATTTTCGTGGTTCTTTTTTTGTTCGTCGCGGAAAACTATCTAGTTGTGCACTACGGCGCCGGAATTTCGAATTTTGCCTTTTAAGGGGGGGGGGAGGGGGGTTAATGCTCGAAAAACGTGCGTTTTTGGGCATAATCTTGTGTACTCTGCCCAGGCCATAGTTCTCAAACGATTTTCGTGGTTCTTTTTTCGTTTGACGCGGAATACTATCTAGTTGTGCACTAAGGCGCCGGAATTTTGGATTTTGCTTTTTAAGAGGGGGAAAGGGGGGTTAACGCTTAAAAAACGTGCGTTTGCGTGCATAATCTTGTAAACTCTGCCCAGGCCTCAATTTCCAACCGATTCGCGTGTTTCTTTTTTTGTTTGACTAAAATAACTTCCCGTTGTACATGATTTCACCAGAGTACCAAAATTCGCAAGGGGAGGGGGTGAGTGGGGGGATAATATTCACAAAATATCCGATTTTTCAATATTTTGGTTCCTTCACTGCTTACTAATTGTACCCAAGCTTTGAAATTGAGGAAAAATTCTCATTATACCTCCGGATTTTTATGAATTATTCTATGTGCCACCATGGAACTAATAGTGGTGCCAGGACATGGTGCCATGATGCCATAAACCGCATATTTCGTGTTTTTTTTTTTTTTTTTTTTGTGTTTCACCTTGAATACGGATGTGAACTTCGACGGACTGCCTACCAAAACTAACAGATGAAAGTTCAATGCTGCGACGTATTTCCGCTTTGGTGCCAGACTGGCACCATTGTTGGCGTTGGGGAGGTGGTGGGGGGGGGGGGAGGTGAACTCGAATTCGCATGTTGGGTATCGTAGATCATGGATTTAAAAATGCTCTGCAGATTCGAGGCTCCCATGCCACTAGAAATGTTATGGTGGATAATGGAGGGGGGGGGGGGTCAGTGTTTCTTGCCTAAAGTAATAAATAAATTACATCGAGTGAAACAGTTTTATCGCTTACCAACTGGATAAACTGATCTAATGCTTATCCAATGGGACGTCCCCTGGAATGCATGCATTACTAAACAATATGTTTAACATTTAACACGACCTTGAATTGACGAAGAAACGTCATGGAACATTTATTAATCAGGTAACTATCCTCATTAGGTTAATGGTTGATCACTCAAAGCTCTAGGTACCTAAAACTTCTTGAAAATTTTGGAAATTTTAACTATTAAGAAAGAACAATAGTTACGTGTATACCAAAAGTTTTCGAACTAGGGCGTTTCGAAATGTTTTCCCCCCATTTTGGTTTATTATTTTCAATACATAATAAGCCTTTGGAATCGAGCAAGAAAAAAAAATTTTAACCCCCCCTCAAAATTTGATGTTTTACGTTTCAAGGTACATAGAATCCGAAAATCGAATAAAAAATTTTCCGTCCGCCCGCCGTTCAAATTTGGTAGATGGGCTCCATTTGGGGTCTAGTTGTGCCGCGAAGCTTTTGGTTGATGTAGGTCACTTCTAAGGGGTGAAAATTGAGGGTTGAAATTTTCAAGAGTGCCCTAGCTCGAAAACTCTCGAAATAAAGGTACTTATCGCTTTTTCACCAATTTTAAATAGTATCGAATTTAGAAAAATTTTTGAGACCACCCGGAGCTCTGTAGGACAAACCGTTCGGTCCCTACGAGTACTAGAAGATTTTCCTTCGATAAAACAGAATCATGAGTGTGAATCGCAAAAGAGGCCTAATCTCCGTTCAAATTTTATCTGACTAAAATGCGATCGCTGTTCATTTGTTTGATTTGTATACAGTTTTGCCTTCTGCGTAACCAGTAATCAAATTTCCATATGAAGCTTTTCTATTTTTCGAATTGAGTGTGAAGCGTTTAGTTCTTTCTGATAAACTTGATTGTGAAGGTGTGAAGGCAGTATGGTGAAGTAGGTAGTACCTACCAAGGTAAAAAAACGCTGCATATCATTGCCCAAAGGTTTATTATTTGCTGTATAGATCACCCTTCTGTATAGATCACTGGTTCTCCATCAATAGCACCTACCACCATCTGTATTCTCCCTTGACCTTCCCTCTCAAATTTCAGCTTCCTGCGTTCAATAGGATTGAAAATGGCTTCGGAGCTCACTCAGCTGATCAGTGCTCTTCCAGGCGTCTCCAGCATTCGAGGAGAACTTCTTCACTCTTCAGATCACTGATCAGCTGAGTGAGCTCCGAATCCCTTTTCAATTCTATTGAACGCAGGAAGCTGAAATTTGAGAGGGAAGGTCAAGGGAGAATACAGATGGTGGTGGGGGCTATTGATGGAGAACCAGTGATCTATACAGAAAATAATAAACCTTTCGGCAATGATTTGCAGCGCTTTTGGTTTGTTCTATCCCTTCACCTGTCCAGACATTGTAATCCACGTCTAGTTCAGAAGTTTAACATTCGCTGAATTCATACGGTATCATTTACGAGTAGGTACTACATCAAACCAGAGATAATTGAAATCGTATTGAGTACTGTATTGTAAATAAACATTTGGTAAAGATAAATTCGGGACTGCGTAGTTCTGTCCATCTGGTTCTTTGTTTACAAACAACACCGCTAAGATCTCAATTCGAAAATAAATAATTTTATTCTCCTTCCTCGTTTCGAACGACCGCAATATATTAAAATCTGCCGGAATAAATTATTAGGTTTCATGCCTTCATCCATTATTCATATTCACACTAACACGCTCTGGAGAGGCTAAAATGATCTAGCAACCGAGGAAATCAGTTGTTTTGATGTCGAGCCGGCGTTTGATCGCACCTTGAAATCACTTCTTTAGCGCGAAAAAAAGAACAAATTTCCTTATCTCGAATGGGAATCTAGAAATTTATGTGGAACAACGCCCGATTTGAGTGGAATGAGGGGGTGCCCCATCATCAAGGCAACTGCAGCCGCCCACAGACGTCATTAGACCTACTCTGAGGTCGTGAATCACCAGAGCCGATTAGGTATGGCAAGGTGGTCTTCAGCAGAGGTGATTGAAACGTGAAAATAACCAGGTCAGAACCTGGCGAATTTTGTACGCAGGAAAGTTTTTTAAATTGGTGCCACCATGGTGCCAAGTCACCAGAAACCACGTATTTCGTGGGTTTCTGTGCCTTTCACCTTGAATACGGATGTGAACTTCGACGGACTGCCTACCAAAACTTACAAATCAAATTTCAAAGGTTTAAATTGACCTAAGGCTTATCCACTGGGACGTCTTCAGGAATGCATCCATTACTAAACAATATGTTTAGGAACTTTCTTCTTTATCTTGTCTGTCAATGCGTCGATCCAATTCCAAGAAATTTTCGTTCCTTACTCTATTACTTAAACTTGTAAACTTGTTAGTAACTATTTCTGCTTTCTTTGCATACATTTTTACATACCTCCTACCTTATTATAATGTTGTCAGGACGAATCTGTCTGCGATCCAAGTTCTATTCAAAGGGGATATTGCTGATAGTCTTTTAATAATAATATATTATGGTAGGCACACTTGAAACTGGTGTTTTGTAGGTGACCAAATTTCGATTGGAATCAAGTTCTGATCTTTTTCATGATTATCTGTTTTTGACATTTTATGTCTTTACTTTGGCACATAAACGAAAACTCGTCACGAAATTTTTTAATGATATTCACTTTATTCGTGTTCGTGGAAAAAACGTTCACGATTCGTTGGAAAGCCCTAAATTTATGCATAAATTATATACTGCCAAAACCGCTGTACTTATGGAAGAAACTGAGATATACCTCCGGGTTATTGATTTTATTTTTTATTTGGTCCTCTGGTTTGAAAATATTTTTACTGAACCATACTATTTCTACTAAACAATTGGTAGGTAAAGAACAAACACAAAGAAGTGTAAACGCTACACATACGAGTCTGCAACACATTGGGACATTGTATGTCTTTACTTTTTCCCTCCCCTCTTTTCCCGTCATAGCAAACACCTGCCTTACTAAAAATATGCAAAATGAATAAAAATAATTTTTGTTGAGATGCTCCTATATTCCCATTTTGTGCAAGTAATATGATAGTCAATTTTGGAAAATTTTAATATAATTTAGGGAGTTTTTCATTATTACCAAGTAAATTAGATGAAATAGGAGAATGGAATAAGAAAGTACGTATTTTTCCTTGGATACTAGCCCGCAACACACCAGAGACTTGGAGAGGTCGGTTATGTAGATGATTGCGGATGATAAGCAAACTAGCGCGGGGCAAAGCGATGCAAGGCAAGCAGTTCAAAGAAATGAATTTTTCGGGACTGTTTAGAGTGAGAGGCGACGATCGGCGGGGTGGTCATTGCAGTGTCAAGTATTCCTATACCCCCACTACCTCACTATCAGCCAAGGCAAACAGTCAAGGAACTGTTTCGTGACCTTGAAAGCAGAGAAACTTGGAAGATGAGCCATGGATACTAATTAACCCATGCATGGCAAGACATAACATATCCAAGGCAGGAAAACTTAGTTTTTTCGCCACCGCAAATAGCGGCTGCCTGGCGCTGACTGGTATCCCGTTCCCGATTTTACTGTACATTTCACTGTACCTAATCATTTTTCTTGTTGATAGGTACCTACTTGGAAATAATTGCATATTGTAGAAAGGAGGTTTAACATCATATGAGGTTTAAATTCAGGGTCTCCCTTTTTTGGTTTATTATTTCAAGAAAAAAATGTTGAACCCCCTCAAAATTCGATGGTTTACGTTTGAGGTAGGTAGCTACTACGTATATTTTGAAAATCGAATATAAAAAAAAATCCGTCCGTCCGCGGAACTTTCCTTAATTATCATGGATCGATTTTGATGAAATTTGGTATAAGAGCTCCATTTGGGGTCTAGTTGTGCCCCGAAGGTTTTGGTTAATGTCAGTAACTTCTGAGCGGTGAAACAAGGCTGTAACTTCTTAAGGCCCCCTCTCTCGAAAACTCTCGTTATGAGGGTATAGTTTTTTCACCAATTTGAGATAGGTACCATTGAATTTTTAGAATCAAATGAACCCACCCGGAGCTTTATAGGATAAACTGCTAGCTCTCTTTGAGAACTTGAAGGTTGAACTTACGATAAATAAGAAACACGAGTGTGAATCGCAAAAGAGGCCTTATCACCTTACAAATTTTAGCTGACCAAAATGCAATCACTGTTCGTTTCTTTGGGTTGTACATGTTTTGCTTATCAACCTGTAATCAAATTTCTAAACCAAGGAATTCTTTATTTCTTCAAATGGAGTGTGAAGGGTTTATTCCATCTAAATAAACAACATTATGAAGCGAAAACATGATTGGTAGGTAGTGACGAGGGTAAAGCTGACGCTTGATCTTCAGAAAAATAATAAACCTTTATGTAATAATTTGCAGCGTTTTTCATTATTTTTTATTCCTCTGTGACTGGCCAAGCTGTTTGCCTCACGAATATTCTCACCAGACGCCCCTGAACAAACTCTTACTGCAAATTTTGTTTACAGTTCTCAGGGGTATATCTCCGTTTCTTCCATAATTACAGCGGTTTTGACAGTATATAATTTATGCATAAATTTAGGGCTTTCCAACGAATGGTGAACGATTTTTCTACGAACACGAATGACAAAGATACAGTTTCGTAGCAACGACTTGGTTGTAAGTGAATATCATTGAAAATTTTCGTGAGCAAATTTTCGTGACGAATTTCGTTTATGCGCCAAAGTGAAGACATAAAATGTCAAAAACTACGTTGGAACGTAGAGGTTGTGGCGGATCAAAGGGATCCACAATTCAAGGACCTCCCAGCAATATCGCCGAGATGCAGCACTATCGAAACATTATTAACGAAAGGTTATTTCATCCGTTTTTATAAATTGTCACTACGACGATGGGCTGTATAACGCCGAGGATTTTCCAATTTTATATTACGTACGAACAAACACAATCAGTATTGAACAGTACCAAGAATGGAGCGCTTGAAATACAAATAACTAAAACAGAGTTGAGATGTAATAATTTCTTTGAGGAATGTTTTCTTTTCCGATTACTTTCGATTAGCCTGTATATATTTCCATTATAAATTCTCTATATTATTAAGATCCAACTTTTTCACAATCGTGCGAAAAATTATGATCACACCTCGCCATTAAAGCCATTCACCACAATTTAGGTTTAAATGATTTAATTGTAATAACAACAATATTATTCGTTGGAATGCGCTCATGAAACCCCGGAAGAAACTCAAGTAACCATAAATCTTTAATATGGAACAATATCATGTACAAGGGTTCCAGCGATTCCCAGAAAAAAAAAATGCCCTGAGTTTTCCACTTTTTCCAGGGTCAATAAATTTTCGACTAATTTTTTTACCAAGGTTCAAAATCATTTAAAATATAAATAAATGTGACCCTAATGTCTCAAAATTCATGTTTTAAGGACATTTAGAAATTAAAAAGCAAAAGAAATAATGTTGTTTATCTCAGAATCAATCTGCAAGTAATTATCAGTCGGAGGCGATGATTTTCATCTACACTCCAATCCGCACAATCCCTAAACATTTAATCGAAAATGAATGGAAACTGTAGAAGTCAGAGGGTGATTATTTTCGTAAGGGACCGTCTGCAAACCAATTTGCTCAATTCCTGAATATTTAACCGAAACCGAAGAACAACTTCGAATAGTTTTGCCCGCTACAAAGATTTCATGACAGGCACAAAAGGGACTTCGATTCTTGAATAAAATCGAGAATTATTTTATTCATCGAAACTTGTTGGTTTACTCGAGAGAAATGAGCACTTCAAAGGCTTGTTTTCACCTTCGATTGTTCGAAAACCTCGAAAATGAACGTCGAAATCATCGAAACTTGTTGGTTTACTCGAGAGAAATGAGCACTTCAAAGGCTTGTTTTCACCTTCGATTGTTCGAAAACATCGAAAATGAACGTCGAAATCATCAAAACTTCGTTGGTTTACTCGAGAGAAACGACCAATTCAAAGGCCTTTCGAAAAGGAGTTTCGATGATTTCGACGTTCATTTTCGATGTTTTCGAACAATCGAGGGTGAAAACAAGCCTTTGAAGAGCTCATTTCTCTCGAGTAAACCAACGAGTTTTGATGATTTCGACGTTCATTTTCGATTTTATCGAACAATCGAAGGTGAAAACAAGCCTTTGAAGTGGTCATTTCTCGCGAGTGAACCAACGAGTTTCGATGATTTCGACGTCCATTTCGACTTTTTCGAACAATCGAAGGTGAAAACAAGCCTTTGAAGTGCTCATTTCTCTCGAGTAAACCAACGAGTTTCGATGATTTCGACGTTCATTTTCGATGTTTTCGAACAATCGAAGGTGAAAACAAGCCTTTGAAGTGCTCATTTCTCTCGAGTAAACCAACGAGTTTTGATGATTTCGACGTTCATTTTCGATTTTATCGAACAATCGAAGGTGAAAACAAGCCTTTGAAGTGGTCATTTCTCGCGAGTGAACCAACGAGTTTCGATGATTTCGACGTCCATTTCGACTTTTTCGAACAATCGAAGGTGAAAACAAGCCTTTGAAGTGCTCATTTCTCTCGAGTAAACCAACGAGTTTCGATGATTTCGACGTTCATTTTCGATGTTTTCGAACAATCGAAGGTGAAAACAAGCCTTTGAAGTGCTCATTTCTCTCGAGTAAACCAACGAGTTTCGATGATTTCGACGTTCATTTTCGATGTTTTCGAACAATCGAAGGTGAAAACAAGCCTTTGAAGTGCTCATTTCTCTCGAGTAAACCAACGAGTTTCGATGATTTCGACGTTCATTTTCGATGTTTTCGAACAATCGAAGGTGAAAACAAGCCTTTGAAGTGGTCATTTCTCTCGAGTGAACCAACGAGTTTCGATGATTTCGACGTTCATTTTCGATTTTTTCGAAAAAATCGAAGGTGAAAACAAGCCTTTGAAGTGCTCATTTCTCTCGAGTAAACCAACGAGTTTCGATGATTTCGACGTCCATTTCGACTTTTTCGAACAATCGAAGGTGAAAACAACCCTTTGAAGTGCTCATTTCTCTCGAGTAAACCAACGAGTTTCGATGATTTCGACGTTCATTTTCGATGTTTTCGAACAATCGAAGGTGAAAACAAGCCTTTGAAGTGCTCATTTCTCTCGAGTGAACCAACGAGTTTTGATGATTTCGACGTTCATTTTCGATTTTTTCGAACAATCGAAGGTGAAAACAAGCCTTTGAAGTGCTCATTTCTCTCGAGTAAACCAACGAGTTTCGATGATTTCGACGTTCATTTTCGATTTTTTCGAAAAAATCGAAGGTGAAAACAAGCCTTTGAAGTGGTCATTTCTCTCGAGTAAACCAACGAGTTTCGATGATTTCGACGTTCATTTTCGATTTTTTCGAAAAAATCGAAGGTGAAAACAAGCCTTTGAAGTGCTCATTTCTCTCGAGTAAACCAACGAGTTTCGATGATTTCGACGTTCATTTTCGATGTTTTCGAACAATCGAAGGTGAAAACAAGCCTTTGAAGAGCTCATTTCTCTCGAGTAAACCAACGAGTTTCGATGATTTCGACGTTCATTCTTGATTTTTTCGAACAATCGCAGGTGAAAACAAGCCTTTGAAGAGCTCATTTCTCTCGAGTAAACCAACGAGTTTCGATGATTTCGACGTTCATTCTTGATTTTTTCGAACAATCGCAGGTGAAAACAAGCCTTTGAAGTGCTCATTTCTCTCGAGTAAACCAACGAGTTTCGATGATTTCGACGTTCATTTTCGATGTTTTCGAACAATCGAAGGTGAAAACAAGCCTTTGAAGAGCTCATTTCTCTCGAGTAAACCAACGAGTTTCGATGATTTCGACGTTCATTCTTGATTTTTTCGAACAATCGCAGGTGAAAACAAGCCTTTGAAGTGCTCATTTCTCTCGAGTAAACCAACGAGTTTCGATGATTTCGACGTTCATTTTCGATGTTTTCGAACAATCGAGGGTGAAAACAAGCCTTTGAAGTGGTCATTTCTCTCGAGTAAACCAACGAGTTTCGATGATTTCGACGTTCATTTTCGATTTTTTCGAAAAAATCGAAGGTGAAAACAAGCCTTTGAAGTGCTCATTTCTCTCGAGTGAACCAACGAGTTTTGATGATTTCGACGTTCATTTTCGATTTTTTCGAACAATCGAAGGTGAAAACAAGCCTTTGAAGTGCTCATTTCTCTCGAGTAAACCAACGAGTTTCGATGATTTCGACGTTCATTTTCGATTTTTTCGAAAAAATCGAAGGTGAAAACAAGCCTTTGAAGTGCTCATTTCTCTCGAGTGAACCAACGAGTTTTGATGATTTCGACGTTCATTTTCGATTTTTTCGAACAATCGAAGGTTAAAACAAGCCTTTGAAGTGCTCATTTCTCTCGAGTAAACCAACGAGTTTCGATGATTTCGACGTTCATTTTCGATTTTTTCGGAAAAATCGAAGGTGAAAACCAGCCTTTGAAGTGCTCATTTCTCTCGAGTGAACCAACGAGTTTTGATGATTTCGACGTTCATTTTCGATTTTTTCGAACAATCGAAGGTGAAAACAAGCCTTTGAAGTGCTCATTTCTCTCGAGTGAACCAACGAGTTTTGATGATTTCGACGTTCATTTTCGATTTTTTCGAACAATCGAAGGTGAAAACAAGCCTTTGAAGTGCTCATTTCTCTCGAGTAAACCAACGAGTTTCGATGATTTCGACGTTCATTTTCGATGTTTTCGAACAATCGAGGGTGAAAACAAGCCTTTGAAGTGCTCATTTCTCTCGAGTAAACCAACGAATTTCGATGATTTCGACGTTCATTTTCGATGTTTTCGAACAATCGAGGGTGAAAACAAGCCTTTGAAGTGCTCATTTCTCTCGAGTGAACCAACGAGTTTTGATGATTTCGACGTTCATTTTCGATTTTTTCGAACAATCGAGGGTGAAAACAAGCCTTTGAAGTGCTCATTTCTCTCGAGTAAACCAACGAGTTTCGATGATTTCGACGTTCATTTTCGATGTTTTCGAACAATCGAGGGTGAAAACAAGCCTTTGAAGTGCTCATTTCTCTCGAGTAAACCAACGAGTTTCGATGATTTCGACGTTCATTTTCGATGTTTTCGAACAATCGAGGGTGAAAACAAGCCTTTGAAGTGCTCATTTCTCTCGAGTAAACCAACGAGTTTCGATGATTTCGACGTTCATTTTCGATGTTTTCGAACAATCGAGGGTGAAAACAAGCCTTTGAAGTGCTCATTTCTCTCGAGTAAACCAACGAATTTCGATGATTTCGACGTTCATTTTCGATGTTTTCGAACAATCGAGGGTGAAAACAAGCCTTTGAAGTGCTCATTTCTCTCGAGTGAACCAACGAGTTTCGATGATTTCGACGTTCATTTTCGATGTTTTCGAACAATCGAGGGTGAAAACAAGCCTTTGAAGTGCTCATTTCTCTCGAGTAAACCAACGAGTTTCGATGATTTCGACGTTCATTTTCGATGTTTTCGAACAATCGAGGGTGAAAACAAGCCTTTGAAGTGCTCATTTCTCTCGAGTAAACCAACGAGTTTCGATGATTTCGACGTTCATTTTCGATGTTTTCGAACAATCGAGGGTGAAAACAAGCCTTTGAAGTGCTCATTTCTCTCGAGTAAACCAACGAATTTCGATGATTTCGACGTTCATTTTCGATGTTTTCGAACAATCGAGGGTGAAAACAAGCCTTTGAAGTACTCATTTCTCTCGAGTGAACCAACGAGTTTTGATGATTTCGACGTTCATTTTCGATTTTTTCGAACAATCGAGGGTGAAAACAAGCCTTTGAAGTGCTCATTTCTCTCGAGTAAACCAACGAGTTTCGATGATTTCGACGTTCATTTTCGATGTTTTCGAACAATCGAGGGTGAAAACAAGCCTTTGAAGTGGTCATTTCTCTCGAGTAAACCAACGAGTTTCGATGATTTCGACGTTCATTTTCGATTTTTTCGAAAAAATCGAAGGTGAAAACAAGCCTTTGAAGTGCTCATTTCTCTCGAGTAAACCAACGAGTTTCGATGATTTCGACGTTCATTTTCGATGTTTTCGAACAATCGAGGGTGAAAACAAGCCTTTGAAGTGGTCATTTCTCTCGAGTAAACCAACGAGTTTCGATGATTTCGACGTTCATTTTCGATTTTTTCGAAAAAATCGAAGGTGAAAACAAGCCTTTGAAGTGCTCATTTCTCTCGAGTAAACCAACGAATTTCGATGATTTCGACGTTCATTCTTGATTTTTTCGAACAATCGCAGGTGAAAACAAGCCTTTGAAGTGCTCATTTCTCTCGAGTAAACCAACGAGTTTCGATGATTTCGACGTTCATTTTCGATGTTTTCGAACAATCGAGGGTGAAAACAAGCCTTTGAAGTGGTCATTTCTCTCGAGTAAACCAACGAGTTTCGATGATTTCGACGTTCATTTTCGATTTTTTCGAAAAAATCGAAGGTGAAAACAAGCCTTTGAAGTGCTCATTTCTCTCGAGTAAACCAACGAATTTCGATGATTTCGACGTTCATTCTTGATTTTTTCGAACAATCGCAGGTGAAAACAAGCCTTTGAAGTGCTCATTTCTCTCGAGTAAACCAACGAGTTTCGATGATTTCGACGTTCATTTTCGATTTTTTCGAAAAAATCGAAGGTGAAAACAAGCCTTTGAAGTGCTCATTTCTCTCGAGTGAACCAACGAGTTTTGATGATTTCGACGTTCATTTTCGATTTTTTCGAACAATCGAAGGTGAAAACAAGCCTTTGAAGCTGCTGTCAATAACAGCTGAGCAAAATTAGTTTTCTATTATCTTTCTTTTTTACTTGGGCTGGGTTACCATCTCTACTAGATGGATTCGCTGGAAAACTAACGGGCTCAGAAATTATCATAAATAATAATGAATGAAGTTTATAAAGAAGCACATTTGCTACCAACTTTCGTAAAGAAGCATTTTTGCAACTATTGATCCAGTAAAGATCCTGTTTTGACACTCACCTCCTGGTGATAATCATCCGCAGAGATGACTTTTTAGGAGAAAAATGGACTAAACCCGTATTTATATACTCTAATTTTAATAATAATTTAACCATTAATTTCCCAACATTTATCACCTTTTCAAAAATTGAGTTAAAATCTTGCTTCAATTACAGAATGCTAATACCACTCAAAAGGTTTGTTAATCACCCAACATCGACTATGAAATACAAAAAATAGGTAACCTTAGATATTTCACTTGAATCGAGTAAACCAACGAGTTTCGATGATTTCGACGTCCATTTCGACTTTTTCGAACAATCGAAGGTAAAAACAAGCCTTTGAAGTGCTCATTTCTCTCGAGTAAACCAACGAGTTTCGATGATTTCAACGTTCATTCTTGATTTTTTCGAACTATCGAAGGTGAAAACAAGCCTTTGAAGATGTCATTTCTCTCGAGTAAACCAACAAGTTTCGATGATTTCGACGTTCATTTTCGATTTTTCCGAACAATCGAGGGTGAAAACAAGCCTTTGAAGTGGTCATTTCACTCGAGTGAACCAACAAGTTTCAAAATATTGGTTCACAAGTCATTGCTTTCAGATCAGTTTTGATTGAAACACGATTAGAAACTGAACTTATTCGCAAATTGACACTCAAGTGCAACTTTTCACAGCGCGGATATGCCTTCAGCTGCCTGTGATTCTACATACATCATAATCGTACAGCTTACACTTGGCAGCGAAGAAGCAGCTCTAGCATTATACATCCACAAACTTGAAAAAAAATTGTTGGGACTTTCAAAATGTGTACCTTTTTAATGCTGTACCTGCTATAATACCTACAATAAATGCTACTACGAAATACAAGCGGTACGTAGGTGTAGAATACTCACGTGGTTGGTAGTTTCTTTTTTCTGGGGAACAGCTCTCCGATAGAATTACGGCCGTACGTCCGACTCGTCCTCTTATCCAAAGGAATGATAATTGCATCTAAAAACAAACAAAAATAAGGCGAATTAAAGTTTTACATTTGTTCAACATGAAGGTCATAAGACAACAGAGATAACTACTCTGTCAAGTACCAGGGTAGCTGGACTCAAATATGACAAATGGGGTTTTTCGGTTGGTCGGAAATTCAGGTTTTTGACCTCAAATTTGGATTCAGCACCCTTGAAAACCTCTATACTACAACTTTTAGCCTAATGATACTATAACATGTGGTAGAAAAATTAATTAAAGAGATCACACGTTTGAAAAAAAAGCGGGCCGCCATAAATGCACACACACTACGCCGCACGCGTGTGTGAGTAGTATTTTGTAGTATCCAAGAGGTCCTCCAAGGGTTTCATATCTTCTCTGTGCATGGATACTTTTTTCAAAGACACGTCACACCATTCAAATCTTCAACTTTCCTTAGCTTCTCTGATATTTAAAAAAATTTCTCGACGAACAGACCCAATTACTGTTATTCCTAAGCCATACTCATTTGAAAAAAAAAAAAAAAAAAAAAAATTAAAAAAATTGACTGAAACACCCCATTATACACGGATGGGCCCGATCCGTGTATCCCCCGATCCGTGTATCCTCCCGATTTCTGCCAAGGAGTAACAAAAGTTCTTTCCGATTTTTCAGAATATTGCTCCCGAGTCTATCAAGGAAGCCGGAGCATTGTTTTCACTATTCAAGGATACATAGAAAAAGTCTGCCAAGTGGGTGTGGCACATAGCTTCCTCGTATCCATACCCCGATTGTATAGATGATCCGATGCATAGTAGGTAGTTAATCTCAAAACACCAATCTCTCTTGCACTACTCTCATAGGGGGCCATCTACACGTCATCCCGCACAGTCTCTAAATATTGTTGGAAAATGTAGAAGTTGTGTCTGTTACAAGGTTTTCACGTTTGCGCATGCGCACAAAATACTTTCAATTTGGTGGCCATGATTTTCATAGTTTCTCGTTCATTCGATCCATCGAGAAGCCGATTCAGATATTTTATTATATTTCGGTAGCGCCTAATTTGAATACTGGCGATGCCGCCGACATTCTTTATATAATTTATAAATATATAAAAAATAACATCATTGGTTTATAGGACGTTTTTCAGGTCGCTATGGTTTTTCGCGTTTTTCTCACGTTTGACCAAAATGGATATAGTAGGTACCTTATGAAAAGCGAAGTACAAGTAAAAATTTGATTCAGAAGCCGCAAAAAATGTGAATGAGGACAATTCCATTGTCAAATCATGTACTAAGGTTCCATATTCAGTCACGAAAGCAATTCCACAAACCTTTTTCTGGTATTGGGTCGTCGTCTTTGATGAGCAGAAGTGGCTCGAAATTTTGGATGTATTTATCGTCGATTTGTGGAGTTTCTTGCATTCTGGAACAAATAAAGGGAGAAACAGTTAGATATTAAATAGAATGAATCTTGATTATAGTACAATATTAACTCAGTGATTCTAATGATTTTTTACTCCATCCAATCCCAGATATGTATACTTTGTATTCGTGCAGCAGGTCAAAAAAATTGGGTCCTCCTAAATTAAAATTTTCTGTTTCCTGAACAGTATCAACGTGAATTCATTAAATCTACGATTTCTCATTTTCTAATGCTCGTAATTCAGACTGTTTTGGTTTATTATTTTAAATAATGAACCTTTGGAATCGACCAAGAAAAACTTTTTTTAACCCCCCCCCCCCAAGAAAAATTTGTTGGTTTACATTCTCACGAATCCGGGGGACACTGTCTGAGCTCTTTGAAACAAAGGTTGGACTGAGACAAGGTGATGTCCTTGCTTGCCTGCTCTTCAACATAGCTCTTGAAAAAGTAGTGAGAGACGCACATTTGCAAAGTAATTATAATATATTCCATGGTCCCGTACAGCTTCTGGCTTATGCAGATGACATCAATCTCATGGCTAGAACTGTGAGGGATCTGGAGCGTGCTCTCTCATCGCTAATGTTGGCAGCGGCAAATATGGGGCTCACCATTAATCAAAGCAAAACAAAGTACATGGTCTCCAGTAAAAACTACAATGAAATAAGAACGCCAGACATTCTCCTGGGCCCGTACTGCTTCGAAAGGGTTGATGTTTTTAAATATCTTGGTTCCTCTGTCCACGAAAATAATGATTGTACGATCGAAATAAAATCAAGAACACTAGCTGCTAATCGATGCTATTTTGGACTATTGCCGCTCCTGAAATCCCGAGTACTCTCCAGGAGGGTTAAACTCCCGTCCTGACATATGCTTCAGAAACGTGGGTCTTGACAAAGCAATCTGAGAATGCCTGAGAATGCAATCTGAGTTTTTGAGAGAAAAATCCTTCGGAGAATACTGGGCCCTGTGTTCGACCATGGACAATGGAGGCGGCGCCACAATGAAGAGCTCTAGCAGCTGTACGATGATTTTGACGTTGTCAAATTCGTGAAGTTGGGGAGATTGAGGTGGGCCGGCCATATTCTCCGAATGGATGATAACGATCCGGCTAAGCAGCTCCTGTTAACTCGCCCGAATGGTACAAGGAAGAGAGGAAGGCCACGATTAAGATGGAGTAACAATTTAGAAGAAGACACAGCACGGCTCGGGTGCTACGACTGGATGACAACGGCACAAGATCGTTCAAGCTGGAAAGATGTCCTAGAGGAGGCCAAGACCCACCCTGGGCTGTAGCGCCATTTAGTTACCTAGTTAGTTACATTCTCACGACGCAATCGTCTTACTTCGCTCCAATTTTGAAGCAAGTTTGAAGTCGGCTCCACACTATTGCACACGAATTTCATGCAGATCTGGCCAACTGGAGCCACGGCACACATTCTTAAAAATATAAATGAGAAAAATTCTCTACCATGTGGTTTTTCCCGTATGTAGAAAACCAGCAACGAGATGTACATGATCAATCCAACAATTTTGGTGTCATTTTCAATAATGGATCTTTAGAATCGAGCAAGAAAAAAGTAGACGGTTTACGTTTCATTGTACGTAGAATCCGAAAATCAAATTGAAAACAGTCCGTCCGTCCGCGGTCTGAAGCCTTAGATACCATGAACCGAAATAGATGAAATTTGGTGAGCTGCAATCAGAGATGGGCGAATTCTTATTCATAAATACGATTATGAATACAATCATATCTGCGATTTTATGATTATGAATACGAATACAGGTATGAATATGAATACAAGACAATCGTATTCACACTTTGAATACGATTTTCCCCGTATTCGTATTTTGAATACGATTTTATAATTTTTTCTATGATTTCCCTAAAAATCAATTTTTTGTAAAAACGATTTTCCCAGAAAATCATACTTTTTTTGTGATTTTTTCCCAAACTCTCGACATATTTATGACCTAACATTGTCAAAATAATCAATCAAAATTCGAAACGCTCACAAATTCTTATAGGATTTTTCACGCAGAATCGAATGAGACCAACCCCAGGTCGCTACGACCAACTGAATAGAAAGTACGACGACATTTCCGCTGAAAATCGCATTTTTTTCTCAACAATTTGCACTGAAAATTAATACAAAATTATGATTTTTATGATTATTATGATAATTATTATAATAATATTATTATAATAATTATATGATTATTATGATGATTATTATTATTATAATTATATGATTATTATGATGATTATTATAATAATAATTATATGATTATTAAAATAATTAATTAATACATAAATTAAAATCATAATTAATACAAAATTATGATTTTTATGATTATTATGATAATTATTATAATAATATTATTATAATAATTATATGATTATTATTATGATTATTATTATAATAATTATATGATTATTATTATGATTATAATTATAATAATTATATGATTATTATGATGAGTATTATGATAATTATGATTATGAAATGATGATTATGATTTCACACTGAATACAATTTTCCCCCGTATTCGTATTTTGAATCAATTTTGAATATCATATCAGATATGATATTATATCAGATTCTGATATGATTTGTATTCATAATCGTATTTATGAATAAGAATTCGCCCATCTCTGGCTGCAATTGGGGTCTACTTCTACCGCGAAGATTTTGGTTGATGTCGGTCACCTCTAAGAGCTGGAAATAGGGGTTGTAATTTTCAAAACGGGCTCAAAAACTCTCGATATGAAGGTTATTCTTTTTTCACCAATTAAAAGTAGAATTGATTTTTAGAATCGAATGAGACCAAACAGAGCTCTGGAGGACCAACCATTTGCTCCCTATGAGGTCTTAAGGGTTGAACTTACAATAAATCAAACATTCGAGTGAGAATCTCTAAAGACCTAATTTCCGTTCAAATTCTTTGAGTATAATTTAGAGCCTGTTAGAACCGGTTTGTTTCTATGTCACACAGTTGGGATCTTTACATATCTTAGTTGTTGTGCTTCCCTGGCAAACAAGAACCAAATTTCGTTATGAATATGAGGGCACCGATTATTTTCAGATAACGATGTTTTACTGGGAGGTACTTTCTGAAAATATACTCGATAGTGAACCTTGGGGGAAAATACGGAAGTGCTGCTTATGGAAGAGCCGTGTTCTTTGCGGGTTGGTGATCTACACACAAAAATAATAAACCATTATGTATTAATTTGCAGCTTTTTTGAACCAACAGATTTTAGTTATGTCCGTGTTATGAGAGGAAGCTATACAGTTCACCCAACATGGCGGACGTTCGTGTTTGTATTCGTTAACCCTTAATTTCCCACTAGTTCATATAATTGTTTTTTTCGCATTTAAAAAAATTGAAGTTAGATGTATTTTGACAAATCTGTAGAATATTTCAGTAGAAGGTACCTCTAAGGCCTTATTACAGTCTGATAGCTCAAGAATGATCTCTCCATGGGCGACAATAGCGCTATGTCAGCAGTACCTGTCTATAAACTCAATTTTGCTGGAGTAGAAGAAAGAAACTAAGAAAAATCCTTGGTGGGATGTTGGGATCTGAGCTAGGAACTTCTTCAGCAAGTGGCGCCATGTCTGACTGAGATACCCAACCAGCAGCGTACGAGGTGAGAAATGAGGGTAGAAGGTACCTCCAAGGCCTTATTACAGTCTGTCGACGCGAGAATAATTTTTTCTTCGAATTATTTCGTTTTTACTTTTTACGTTTTCTTACACAATCGATAGTTAATGTTTCAAGATAGCCAACGGCTGTCAATTTTGGCTTGAAAGTGGACAAATTGTTGCTGGTAAAAATCGAACTTCCAAAAAGATACCTCAGGATATTAAGGGTTAAATAGGTACCAAACCAATACCAACTTACTAAGAATACCATTAAAATACCAACTTTTGAACTTTGTTTTGAATAGGATTCTAACGAAGTAAATCCATAGTAAAGGTTGAATCTGGAAGCAACCTGATATTTGTCATAGAGCCAAATACTACGTCATCAGGAAAGCGTGAAAAGGGTGAACGAACTGCAACGTGTGAAGAAATCTTTATAATAGAGTTGAAAGTTGGCAGAGTTCTCTTCCGATAAACCCATCAAAGTTGAAGCTGGTGTTTCACATTCAAATGCAACTGTCGTGAGTGGGAACCACTAGAAAATTATAGCAACTCATCCATTTATCGTAAGTGGGTGGCAAAATAGCTAGTAAAAGATATTTAGCTGTGCCACAACAAGATTTTCCTCCGTTATTCAGATTGAGGATTTTTTTTTTTTTTTTTTTTAGAATACTTGAATTTTGATTATATTTGATTGTTGGTGTTAACAATAGTGTTATACAGTAAAATACTTGGTACCTAGTACATAAAACACCCAAAAGCAGGAAGTGACTTTCACAGAAAAAGTTTTGACTGCACAGGGAAGGAATAAGGAAAGCAGCTAAATGTCTCGCGCCGGATGTTTCTCACGACAAAACTTTGAGATGCTCTATTATAATTCAGAATGTCGATTATTAGTTGAATGTATGAGGAAAATCAACTATTAGGAGTACATATTTGAACTCAGTGAGTCATGAACCAATAAACGATTTTACCTATTTGCGGTGCTGCGATTTGTCACGACAGACACACAAATACTGATCATCAACCAGTATTGTTGTTAAGAACAATTCTCACCCACTTATAAAGTGAATATTTGAACTAGATATTCATGTAATGTTGAGTAACCCGCCATTTCGAATAAGGTATGGACTTTCCTCTACCAAGCAGGAAAAAACGCTGCAAATTATTACACAATGGTTTATTATTTTTCTATATAGATCACTAGTCTGCAAAGCCACCGTCCATCCAACATGAAGAAAAACATCGATCGCATTTCGGTCAGCTAAAATTTGAACGGAGATTAGGCCTCTTTTGCGATTCACACTCGTGTTTCTGATTTATCGTACGTCCAACCTTAAATTCTCGTAGTGAGCGAACGGTTTGTCCTACAGAGCTCCCGGTGGTCTCAAAAAATTCTAAAAATTCTATAGAATCTTAAATTGAAGGAAAAACAATACCTTTATATCGAAATTTTTTGAGTTAGGGCGTTTTCAAAATTTCAAAATTTATTTTGGAACCCTTAGAAGTGACCTACATCAACCAAAATCTTCCGGGCACAACTAGACCCCAAATGGAGCCTACATACCAAATTTCATCAAAATCGGTCAATGCTAAGTGGCAAAAGTGCCGCGTACGGCGTACGGCGGACGGCCAAATTTTGGTTTATTATTTTCAATAATGAACCTTTGGAATCGACCAAGAAAACTCGGCGCTTTGCGCCTCGGCGGGGGGCTCCGCCCCCCTGCACCCCCTTTTTATTTCTTTTTCCATACTCTGTATGAAATCATAGGAACACAGAATGTGTTTTTGCGATACTAGTCATCCGTTAAATAAAAAACAACAATAATAAATGTGGAGTTGACATTAACATGACAACCAATAAACATATCACCAGATGTTTTTTCTGTCGCTTTTTCGTGACGATTTTTTTTCGGTAGGTCATCGCAAAAACACATTCTGTGTTAAAATTTTTTTTAACACCCCCTCAAAATTTGATGGTTTACGTTTCAAGGTACGTAGAATCCAAAAAACGAATAAAAATTTGGCCGTCCGTCCGCCGTACGCGGCACTTTTGCCACTTAGCATTGACCGATTTTGATGAAATTTGGTATGTAGGCTCCATTTGGGGTCTAGTTGTGCCCCGAAGATTTTGGTTGATGTAGGTCACTTCTAAGGGTTCCAAAATCAATTTTGAAATTTTGAAAACGCCCTAACTCAAAAAATATTTATATAAAGGTATTGTTTTTCCTTCAATTTAAGATTCTATAGAATTTTTAGAGACCACCCGGAGCTCTGTAGGACAAACCATTCGCATTGTTTGAACGTACGACAAATCAGAAACACGAGTGTGAATCGCAAAAGAGGCCTAATCTCCTTTCAAATTGTAGCTGACCGAAATGCGATCGATGTTTTTCTTCATGTTGGATGGTTGGTGGCTTTGCAGACGAGTGATCTATATAAAAATAATAAACCATTGTGTAATAATTTGCACTCGGTAAATAACAAGAGTTATGACAATTTTTATGACGTAAGGTCAAAAACGCGAAAAAAAACTTTGAAGTGAAAAAAAAGGTAATTTGAGTGGTTTAAGAAAGAATTGCTAAGAGACATTTTTTGTTGGAAATATTGTGTAGAATCGAACCCCTAAGTTATGCCCATCTTGAGGGTAGACACCCTGTAGAATGTATGAGTAATATCAAAGATTCAAAAACACCCAAACTTCAAACATTGATCCTAAGTGAAAACAAGGTCTGTGTTTACTACATAAAAAATAAAAAAGAAAATAAGAAATTACTTTTGTTTTCGAATGATGTCTCGATTAAAAATTGTGATAGATCGCACAAAACAGTTTCACTCAATTTTTTTTGGAATTTTTTCCGACGATGGAAATAATATGTACAAAAAAACACAGATTTGAACGATTTGGCGCGCGCGAAACTTGTAAACTGAACAGTTGAATGGTCGGTCACGACGCGTTCCCCACCGGGCGAAAAAAAACCCAGAAGTAGTCCTTGGAGAGGGGGGGAGACGTTTAGAGCCCACTTCCAATATTTTAATCAGAGAACCGTCTCGAGAAATTTACAACCTGGAAGAATTAGTTAGTCAGACGGTATTATTCTCGCGGACTACCCGACCCTGGTGGTCACAAATCTTTGGGAGTAAACTGGGGGATATGAGGAAGATACAGGTAGGTAAGGTTTGTGAAACAATATTTGCCGTCGCGATCATTGAGGTACACAATGAAGTAATAGATAGGTGAGTGTTGATTTTAGGAGCAAGGAATCTCGTATAAACGTTAGTGAATTGTGTAATAATTAACCAACGAACCAAACTAATATTTTTGTAATACGCAATTTTTGGATGAAATGTTGATTTTAGTTTAGGAGAGGAGTCTACTTGATAGGGATTGTGTTAAGATAACGATAGTTGAGTTCATTTCTACGGTGATGGTGATATAGTAGCAGCAATGTGATGTAATCGGCTCCATTTTTCGGCAAGGACTCAAACCCAAACATACCAGGAGTAATTCAATACAAAACCAGGACACAAAAGGAACTAAATACAAGGAATAAACCAAATAAAATGTATTGGGCTCACTCCATTTAGCTCCATAGCAAAAAAAACTAACTAACTCCACATAGCAACAAATGTAAACAATGTGAATAAATTCAGTTTTAACCCTAGAAAGGCACTAGTAGAGAAGGGAAAAATGGCTCACCTAGAAGAACGGCTCTGAGCGCTCATTCATAAGAGTCAATTTATTGCTGGATTACATGCAATGAAAACGCTGCAAATTATTACACAATGGTTTAAAATAAATTCTTAAATTCTCGTAGGGAGCGAACGGTTTGTCCTACAAGCTCCGCGTGGTCTCAAAAAATTCTAAAAATTCTGTAGAATCTTAAATTGAAGGAAAAACAATACCTTTATATCAAAATTTTTTGAGTTAGGGCGTTTTCAAAATTTCAAAATTTATTTTTGAACCCTTAGAAGTGACCTACATCAACCAAAATCTGCGGGGTGTCGCAAACCTATAGACATAATAAAGAGCACGCCCCTAGCGGCCGAAGAAGGCAACAGTATTTGAGTATGTCATCACAGTCCAGTGAGTCAGTACAGTCAGTACAGTCTGAAAGTGCGTGAAGTAAGGAAGTCGCGCATCCAACCTACCATCATCTACCTCATGTAAGTGATATTATGTAAGCAATATTATGTAAATGCTATAAATTCATCCCGACTCAATATTAAACTGTAGTACTTTCAGATTTCATAAGCTGTCGATATTCCTCCAGCTTAGTACCTATTCAGAAGCTGTCGAAATTCCTCCAGCTTATTACGTGTTCAGGAGCTGTTGAAATTCCTCCAGCTATTTATCAGTCATACAGATTTCATAAGCTGTCGATATTCCTCCAGCTTAGTACCTATTCAGAAGCTGTCGAAATTCCTCCAGCTTATTACGTGTTCAGGAGCTGTTGAAATTCCTCCAGCTATTTATCAGTCATACAGATTTCATAAGCTGTCGATATTCCTCCAGCTTAGTACCTATTCAGAAGCTGTCGAAATTCCTCCAGCTTATTACATATTCAAGAGCTGTTGAAATTCCTCCAGCTATTTATCAGTCATTCAGAATTCAGTAGCTGTCGATATTCCTCCAGCTTAGTAATTAAGTATACATAAGCTGTCGATACTCCTCCAGCTTAGTAACTATTCAGAAGCTGTAGAAATTCCTCCAGCTACTTTGGTGATTATCACACACTTCATAGATATTGTGCTTTACAGTCATAGCTGTGGATATTCCTCCAGCAAATTGAGTAAACAACAGTTCTGTTAGACCATCATCTCCAACTTATACTTTATGGATGGCTGAGGCGGCAAATTGGGGACATGGAGGTGGCCGTTAAGGGCTGAGGCCCGTCAGGGAGATGATGGTAATTCCAACATGTGAACCATGTTATTTATTGCAGGAAAACTATGATGAAAGTATTAGTAATTTCTTGTATTCATAACGATGTCGTATTCAATTATTGCGAATAGCACTCGCAACATGGAGGCACCACCTTTTGAACGGAAATTTTTAGTATTATGAAATGAAGCTTGTGTCTATTGACAAAACGGATTATTTGGGCCCCGGGAGGGTCTCCCTCACGGCAGGTACATTTTTCCTCGCATTTCTGGATTTTCGGTCTCACTCCTTCCCCGAAAACAAGCGTGAGGATTTGTTACCTACCTCCACTCTCCACCCCTTCCACATTTCTCGATCTTTGGTCACACTCCGAATGAAGGTTTGAGAGGGGTAAAACCCACCCGGCCGCGTACCGTCGCTGGTCTCTTCTCTACCTGCTCAAATAGTCGTCTTTCCAAAACCCTTTTTTTGCAACAATAGATAGGTATCAATATTAATTTTTTTAGAACGCTGGAGGCTCCTTTCGTATTACAAATGATATTCTCCCGCTTTATTGTTTTTCTGCATTTTGCGTCTTGTTGGTTTATTTGGGATCCTCTCCTTTCAAATTAACTCACAAAACCTGGGTTTTAATTCTTGTTACAGGTGTGGATATTTACAATAATTATAAATGGAGGGCATTGTAATTGATCGATTAGACTTGATTGCAACGAAAGTACGAGAAGGGGTAGCTGTGTGCCGTGAAATTCTTACCAGATTGGAAAAGGGAGACAGATGCACCAAAAAGGATGAAATCGGGGCAAACAGATTAAAAAATCATTACGATGGATTTTATTATGAAACCCAAAAATTTCTCAAGAGCCATCCGAATGAAACAGATATCCTTGATCTCAAATTAAAACTAACAGAATACACTGCCTTACAACTAGAAACCTCAGAAGTTCTATCAGATTTAGATGTTTATCTCACACCCGATTCGGTAAATTCAGATTCCAAATCTTCATCCCAGTCAAATTCAAGTAGACTTGCCAAACTAGATGTTCCACGATTTGATGGAAACATCCTCCAATGGCACGCATTTTGGGACAAATTCACATCTTATATTGTTAACAAGAACTTGAGTGACGTTGATAAATTCTCTTACCTCGAACGGGCCTTGGAAGGAGAAGCTGCCAGAGCAATTGCAGGACTTGACACCACTAATGCAAATTATACTATTGCAGTGGAAAGACTGAGAGACAGATTTGCTAAGCCAGGTATCCTGAAAGATTCTCATTATGTAGCTCTACAGCAAATTCCCAGAGCCAGTTCAGACGTGACTGAATGCAGGAGAGTTTTGGACGAGATAGAGAGACACCTACAAGTATTGAAATCACTAGGTGAGGACACTAACCATACCGGTTTGAGGTCCACGATTTTGGACAAGTTCCCTCAAGATATTCTTCACGACTTGCGCCAATATACAAAATCGGATGATGAACCTGTTGATGGTATAAGAGCATATTTAGAACAAGTTATTTCTACCAGAGAGGATTTCTCTCGTCGTGAGGCCATCAAAACTATGGGACAACCATCATCATCAGGGATCACTACCGAAGCATTTTTCTCTAGAAATACCAAGCCACAAAATTCCTTTCAGCACGCTTCCAAAAATAAAAATAAAATCCAATTCTGTAATACAAGCCAACCTACAATGCCACACCAATCCAAATATCGACACCAAAATCTACCATCAGGTTACCCTTCAAACAACTTCAAACGAAAAACAATGGGGCTTAAAGGTCATTCAAATACTTCCCATAAACCTGATGAACCACCATTTAAAAGACTTAGGAAGTCATGCTTCTTTTGCTCAGAGCAACATTTCACCGAGACTTGCCCTAAGTATTCAACTCTTGAAGAGAGGAAAACGTTATTGAAAAACAGATGTTATCAATGTTTCTCAGACAAACATCTGGCAGATCGTTGTCAACGTAAGATGAACTGTAAACATTGTGGCATATTTGGAGCTCACAATCGTGCTCTCTGTCCCATGACTACCAAAAGGATTTCTAAAGCTCCAAACAAGTCCCATCAAACAACAACAGTGAATTTCTCTCACTTTAATAATGGGAGTATACTCCCAACAGTTAGGGCTCCTATTTTTGGTCCGACTCAGCTTCAAATAAAGGGGCGCATATTATTTGACACTGGGAGTGAGAGAAGCTACATCTCGACGAATATGATGAAGCGACTAAGGTTGGAACCATTGGAAAATAACTCCCTGACCATTTACACATTTGGGTGTAAAACTCCGAGAACAATTCACACTAAATTAGTTTGCTTCAGCTTCCAAACTACGGAAGGGAAGATAGATATTTCAGCCTATGCAGTCCCCACAATAACAAATGACCTACCTGCTTTTCCAGAACTAAAAAGGAATCTTCAAGATTATTTCCCAGGTCTAAATATAGCTGACGATTCAGACCACGTCTCTCCTGCAGATATCATCATCGGGAACGACTTTTTTCACCAAATAATTAATGCAGAGAGGAAGGAAGTGTGTCCCAACTTATTCCTGATCAACTCTTGCTTGGGCTGGATTGTTACAGGAACCCTTCCAACACCTACAAACAATGGGGAAAATGACCACCAATTGTCATTCCTTACTTATATAGACGGTGGCATTGGCAAATTTTCATCAGCTCCAACTCAACCAGATCGACCGTTCCAACAAGACAACATCAGAGGCCTCTGGGAGTTAGAAACCATTGGTATTTTGGATTCGCCTAAGGTTTTCCAGGATGATGAAATTGTCACTTATTTTAATCGTACAACTAAATTCCTAGACGGACGTTATTATGTAAAATGGCCGTGGGTACAATATCCACCTGATCTACCCGTCAACTATGGTTTGTCCTTGGGACGATTAAAATCACTCCTGAAACGTTTAGATACCACTACTCTACAAAGATATGACACAGTTTTTCAGGACCAATTAAATAAAGGCGTGATTGAAGTTGTTCATGAATCAGGTCTACCCGCCAATCCAGTTCATTATCTACCCCATCATTGTGTTATTCAAGAACACAAATCGACCAAACTAAGAGTAGTTTATGATGCTTCTGCGAAAGTGAAAGGCCAATGTAGTCTCAATGAATACCTTTATAAGGGACCCCTTATGCTTGAGGATTTGACCGCATTATTACTGGGATTCCGTACCCACAAAGTTGCTATGACTGCTGATATCGAAAAAGCATTTCTCCAAGTGGGACTACAGAATGAAGATCGTGA
This sequence comes from Apolygus lucorum, assembly GCA_009739505.2. NCBI lineage: Eukaryota > Metazoa > Arthropoda > Insecta > Hemiptera > Miridae > Apolygus > Apolygus lucorum. Next base: position 41,434,589 of record CM019170.2, on the reverse strand, counting down.
TGTCACTAGATTTCTATGGCTCAAGGATATAACCAAACCTCCTACAGATGACAACCTCCTCCATCTTAGATTTTGTCGTGTCCCATTTGGGATAGTTTCTAGTCCCTTTCTCCTAGCAGCCACAGTACGACTACATCTCCAACAACAACATTCCCCTTTTTCAGAACGACTGTCTACCTCGCTATATGTAGACAACCTCATCAGTGGGGCTCAGTCAGAGCAAGAAGCTCTCGACCTTTACCATGAAGCAACTGACAGGTTTGCTGAGTTATCAATGAATATCCGCGAATGGAGTACTAACAGTTCAACAGTTCTCGATCAAATTTCACCAGAACAGAAAAATCAAAAGACACCTACCACGGTCCTAGGTTTGAAATGGGACCAGATTTCTGATGAATTGAGGTTGTCAGTAAAAGATAATCTTTTTAATGAAACTGTTAAAACAAAACGGGATGTCAGTCATGTGGTGGCCTCAATCTTCGACCCGTGTGGTTTGGTAATCCCTGTAACCCTAGGAGGAAAACTATTTCTCCAAAGTCTATGGGTGAAAAAGATAAAGTGGGACGCCCTTTTGTCAGACTCTGAGTTGATTGAATGGAAAGAATGCTTGAAAACCCTGAAATTAGCTCACAAAGTGTCAATTCCACGCCTCTACTGGTCTTCGATACCTCCCAAACAATCCACAAATATGATATACAGTCTCCACTGCTTCACAGATGCATCAAAGGATGCGTATGCAGCAGCAGTATATCTGCGAACATCATCAAATACTTACTGTTCTGTCAGTTTGGTAATGGCTCGTCTCCGTCTTACCCCTGTTCGCCACAAAGAGAGTTGGACCACACCAAAACTTGAATTGATGGCAGTACTTATAGGTACTAGGCTGCTCGCTTATGTTCATAAGGCACTTGCTTTACCAACTGATCAAAGGGTACTGTGGACTGATAGTCAAGTAGTCCTTGGATGGCTCAAAACAACCAAGTTACTAGCTCCTTTTGTGACACGTCGTGTGTCTGAGATTAAAGGGTCAAATGCTACGCAATTCCGTTATGTACAATCACAAGAGAACCCAGCTGACATTGCTACTCGTATTCTTGAACATTCTAGCATCCCTTCTAGGTGGTTTGATGGTCCAGACTTTCTTAGCCTACCACCAGACTGTTGGCCCTCACAGTATACCGTTCATCCAGAAGGACACAATACACATACAGATGATCCTGATTTGACAGAACAACAACTCCACTCCTGGAATCATCTCTCTATCACCAAATCCACTGATATTAAGGATCCACCTGGACTTACTCTCCCAGATTGTGGCATTATCCTGCCCTCTGATATGATTCGTAGCCTTCAAACTACCTTCTTTCCTGATGAATATGCACAAAAACCCACTTCTTTGAAAAAATCACTGGGTCTTTTCCTTGATAGTGATGGGTGCCTACGTTGTAAAGGACGCTTCCAAAATGCTGAAATGACTAACAACCAAAAATTTCCCATACTGTTACCTAAGGAGTCTAGTATCACCGCTCAGTTAATCCTACGCATACATAATCAAAACCATCATGTAGGAGTAACACATACCCTCTCACTAATACGCCAGCTATATTGGGTACCACATGGAAGAGCAGTAGTAAAATCTGTTTTAGCCAACTGTCATCAATGTCTCAAATATGGAGGAGGCCCATACAAATTACCATGCATGCCTGACTTACCTACATCCCGTGTTTCTTACAGTTCACCATTTACTTTCACCGGACTTGACTACTTAGGTCCTCTAAGTGTTAAAACTGAGGACTTCAAACAGAAACGATGGATATGCCTATTTACCTGCATGGCAGTACGTGCTGTTCACTTAGAGGTAGTTGAAAACATGACAGCTGATGATTTCACTCTGGCCCTACGTCGTTTCGTTGCAGCGAGGGGAGTTCCTTCTCTTATTGTCTCTGACAATGCTGCTCAATTCAAAACCACTGCATCTTTAATCAAACCTGACTCAGTTGGCGATAGAGGTATAAATTGGAAGTTTATACCTGAGCTTTCCCCTTGGCAAGGAGGATTTTATGAAAGACTGGTTGGGTTAGTCAAACATTGCCTACGACGGTCTTTAGATAATTCACTTCTTAATGATAAACAGTTGCTTACTGTGGTTAAAGAGATCGAAAATGTACTCAACACAAGACCACTAACAGCTGTCCATGACGACATAACCCACATCCTTACACCAAATGACTTCTTGCGACCTGTTGGATTTCCTCTACTAGAACTACCCCTCTCACATCAATCTACATCAGATATCCAGAAAAAACTGGTTCAAGGTTGGCAGAGAACTCAGAATATGATTCAAGAATTCCGGAAGATATTTATTAACCAATATTTAGTGGGTCTTCGAGAGCGCTATCAGTCCCACCACAAACAGCCTCGTGTAGTAAATAGATCAATACCAAAAGTAGGTGAGGTGGTACTTGTCAAAGGTGACTCACCCAACCGAGCACATTGGAAGGTTGCAAAGATCAAAACGCTGCTACCCAGTATAGATGGTGCTATTCGAACAGCAACTGTTCTATTACCCTCAGGAAATGAGATCACACGATCCATTTCTCATCTTTATCCACTCGAAATTCCGAAGACTTCATCATCACCGGACCCTAGTGTACTCCACACTGCACTACCTCAACCAACTCCCCAACTGGACCAAGGCCCCCTACACAGCACACAGTCCCCGACCACTCTTTGTTCTCCACACAGCAATCAGTATGATACAATGCCCAACCCAGAAGACCACACTCAGCCAGCTAACGATCCCTCAGCACGGCCTCAGCGTCTAACAAAGACTCTGGCTAAACGACAAATACGAGAATGGACAAGAAACCTATTTGTTGCAGCAGTTCACAGCAAATGATTTATTCAGTTCAATGATTCATATACTACCTAAAATGTTATACATCTCGAATTTTTAAGTATACGTTTGCGTTTTTGTTACATGCATCTATCATATTTCTTCTCCCTTTTCAATTTTTCTTTCGCCTGGGGAGTGTCGCAAACCTATAGACATAATAAAGAGCACGCCCCTAGCGGCCGAAGAAGGCAACAGTATTTGAGTATGTCATCACAGTCCAGTGAGTCAGTACAGTCAGTACAGTCTGAAAGTGCGTGAAGTAAGGAAGTCGCGCATCCAACCTACCATCATCTACCTCATGTAAGTGATATTATGTAAGCAATATTATGTAAATGCTATAAATTCATCCCGACTCAATATTAAACTGTAGTACTTTCAGATTTCATAAGCTGTCGATATTCCTCCAGCTTAGTACCTATTCAGAAGCTGTCGAAATTCCTCCAGCTTATTACGTGTTCAGGAGCTGTTGAAATTCCTCCAGCTATTTATCAGTCATACAGATTTCATAAGCTGTCGATATTCCTCCAGCTTAGTACCTATTCAGAAGCTGTCGAAATTCCTCCAGCTTATTACGTGTTCAGGAGCTGTTGAAATTCCTCCAGCTATTTATCAGTCATACAGATTTCATAAGCTGTCGATATTCCTCCAGCTTAGTACCTATTCAGAAGCTGTCGAAATTCCTCCAGCTTATTACATATTCAAGAGCTGTTGAAATTCCTCCAGCTATTTATCAGTCATTCAGAATTCAGTAGCTGTCGATATTCCTCCAGCTTAGTAATTAAGTATACATAAGCTGTCGATACTCCTCCAGCTTAGTAACTATTCAGAAGCTGTAGAAATTCCTCCAGCTACTTTGGTGATTATCACACACTTCATAGATATTGTGCTTTACAGTCATAGCTGTGGATATTCCTCCAGCAAATTGAGTAAACAACAGTTCTGTTAGACCATCATCTCCAACTTATACTTTATGGATGGCTGAGGCGGCAAATTGGGGACATGGAGGTGGCCGTTAAGGGCTGAGGCCCGTCAGGGAGATGATGGTAATTCCAACATGTGAACCATGTTATTTATTGCAGGAAAACTATGATGAAAGTATTAGTAATTTCTTGTATTCATAACGATGTCGTATTCAATTATTGCGAATAGCACTCGCAACACGGGGCACAACTAGACCCCAAATAGAGCCTACATACCAAATTTCACCAAAATACCAAAATTTCACTAAAATACCAAAATTCACCAAAATACCAAAATTTTCCGTTCAGAATAAAATGAGCCGTTGCGTAATGATTTGCAGCAATTTTGGTTTATTATTTTCAATAATGAACCTTTGGAATCGACCAAGAAAAAAAACGCTGCAAATCATTGCTCAAAGGTTTATTATTTTCTGTATAGAACACCCTTCTGTATAGATCACTGGTTCTCCATCAATAGCACCTACCACCATCTGTATTCTCCATTGACCCGCCCTCTCAAATTTCAGGTTCCTGCGTTCAACAGGAGAGGAAATGGCCTTGGAGCTCACTCAGCTGATCAGTTACCACTCAGGCGCCTTCAGCATTCTCCTTTGACCCTGCCTCTAACATTTCAGCTTCCTGCGTCCAACAGGAGAGGAAATGGCCTTGGAGCTCACTCAGCTGATCAGTTACCACTCAGGCGCCTTCAGCATTCTCCATTGACCCGCCCTCTAAAATTTCAGCTTCCTGCGTCCAACAGGAGAGGAAATGGCCTTGGAGCTCACTCAGCTGATCAGTTACCACTCAGGCGCCTTCAGCATTCTCCATTGACCCGCCCTCTAACATTTCAGCTTCCTGCGTCCAACAGGAGAGGAAATGGCCTTGGAGCTCACTCAGCTGATCAGTTACCACTCAGGCGCCTTCAGCATTCTCCATTGACCCGCCCTCTAACATTTCAGCTTCCTGCGTCCAACAGGAGAGGAAATGGCCTTGGAGCTCACTCAGCTGATCAGTTACCACTCAGGCGCCTTCAGCAATCTCCATTGACCCTGCCTCTCAAATTTCAGGTTCCTGCGTTCAACAGGAGAGAAAATGGCCTTGGAGCTCACTCAGCTGATCAGTGACCACTCAGGCATCTTCAGCAATCTCCATTGACCCGCCCTCTAAAATTTCAGCTTCCTGCGTTCAACAGGAGAGGAAATGGCCTTGGAGCTCACTCAGCTGATCAGTGACCACTCAGGCGCCTTCAGCATTCTCAATTGACCCGCCCTCTCAAATTTCAGGTTCCTGCATTCAACAGGAGAGGAAATGGCCTTGGAGCTCACTCAGCTGATCAGTGACCACTCAGGCGCCTTCAGTATTCTCCATTGACTTTTGATTATGGAAATTTGATTACTGGTTACGCAGAAGGCAAAACTGTATACAAATCGAAGAAATGAACAGCGATCGCATTTTAGTCAGAAAAAATTTCAACGGAGATTAGACCTCTTTTGCGATTCACACTCATGATTCTGTTTTATCGAAGGAAAACCTTCAAGTACTCGTAGAGACCGAACGGTTTGTCCTGCAAAGCTCCGGGTGGTCTCAAAAATTTTTTAAAATTCAGTACTATTTAAAATTAGTGAAAAAACGATACCTTTATTTCGAGAGTTTTCGAGCTAGGGCATTCTTGAAAATTTCAACCCTTAATTTTCACCCCTTAGAAGTGACTGACATCAACCAAAAGCTTCGCGGCACAACTAGACCCCAAATGGAGCCCATATACCAAATTTCATCGAAATCGGTCCATGGTAACTAAGAAAAGTGCCGCGTACGGCGGACGGACGGAAATTTTTTTATTCGATTTTCGGATTCTACGTACCTTGAAACGTAAAACATCAAATTTTGAGGGGGGGTTAAAATTTTTTTTTTCTTGCTCGATTCCAAAGGCTTATTATTGAAAATAATAAACCAAAAATTTCTAAAACCCTTCAAAATTTGATGGTTTACGTTTCAAGGTACGTAGAATCCAAAAATCGAATAAAAATTTGGCCGTCCGTCCACCGTACGCGGCACTTTTGCCATTTAGCATTGACCGATTTTGATGAAATTTGGTATGAAGGCTCCATTTGGGGTCTAGTTGTGCCCCAAAGATTTTGGTTGATGTAGGTCACTTCTGAGGGTTCAAAAATGAATTTTGAAATTATGAAAACGTCCTAACCCAAAAAATTTTGATTTAAAGGTATTGTTTTTCCTTCAATTTAAGATTCTTTAGAATTTTTTGAGACCACCCGGAGCTCTGTAGGACAAACCGCTCGCTCACTACGAGAATTTAAAGTTTGGACGTACGATAAATCAGAAACACGAGTGTGAATCGCAAAACAGGCCTAATCTCCGTTCAAATTTTAGCTGACCGAAATGCGATCGATGTTTTTCTTCATGTTGTATGGTTGGTGGCTTTGCAGACGAGTGATATTAAACCATTGTGTAATAATTTGCAGCGTTTTTATTCGATTTTTGGATTCTACGTACCTTGAAACGTAAACCATCAAATTTTGAGGGGGTGTTAGAAAAATTTTTTTCTTGGTCGATTCCAAAGGTTCATTATTGAAAATAATGAACCAAAATTGCTGCATATCATTACACAACGGTTCATTTTATTCTGGACGGAAAACTTTTTATTCGATACTTGGATTTTACATATACTTTGAAATTTGAACCTTCAAATTGACAAACACCAGGGCCCAAAATCCCTCAGTGGTGCCGACATCATCCCATTTTTTCGATGCCAAATTCGACCATTCTTCCTCACATTTCGAAATATTGAAACGATTAAATTCTTTGACAATATTAGCTATGCCAGGTTTTATTTGGGACGTAGCAACTTCAGGACGGCTGATTCATTTTTATTCTCCCCAAATCCAAAGATAAAAGATAAATCCAAATAAAAGATTTCTCCCCCCAAAATCGCCCTGTCTAGAAGAAAAAACCCAAATTTGGGAGGGGGGGGGGCCCAACTTGGCAACACTGGACTTATCTCTAGCCACTCGTACGTCGATAGAACCGAAATCCTAATGGAACGGAGAACTAAGAGGGACAGGGAGGATCAACATCAACAATACCAACATCTACGATACCTTATCCAACATCTCGTATACCTTATCCATGGGCTGTACCTTGGGCCACAAGTAAGCTTGAAAGGCTGGCGCTCCTTGTGGAATATGAGAAATACGTTTTGTTTGTTGCCAAGACACAAAGTTGACTTAGTAACTCGTTTCGTAAATATTAATTTTTCTGTAAATTGACGAATGGAAATAGATCATTTCGTAAACAAGCTTTTGTGATTCCTTACACGTGTTTTTGCAGGCAGTTGGAATAACGATGAGGCCTTTCCATAACAATATGCCCTCTTCAAAGGGCAACTCTTTCAAAAAATGAAGCAAAATCATCACCCTTCTTGAGCCGTCCGTGTAAGAACTTGGCAGTATGAACAAGACTATCACAAATTCTGTATAATGTGGTAATTACATGTAAACAAAACAGACATGAATCTATCAGGACGACTCAGGGTGTCAGTATTGGAATGAGTGAGTATATTCTGGTTTTTCAAGCATAGAAGTGACCTTCATGCACTAGTTTCTATCCCTCCAAAGTGTTGAGATTTTTGCTCATTATTGCATGAGCGAAATAGACCGACTGCCATTATATCGAATTTAAGATGATCAGAAAGCTCTAAAACGCAAACTAAAAGTAAACATTTTCATTTTTGAAAGGATCTTTGATTTGAGGAAGCAAAAGTAGTGCTGGAGGAAAGTA
>CM019170.2:41384298-41426839 GCA_009739505.2 Apolygus lucorum | reverse complement strand
TTTAAAAAACGTCAATAAAGCACATACTTATGCCGTGACTCGTCATGAAGAGCAATAAGACCCAACTTGTTGATATGACAGAATCCGCACTCATAATGATCAGGTAGTTCATCGTTAGCGTTTTCGGTGAAATGAGTTACATGAATGATCGCGGAACTTGCCCTTTGGTGATCCGTAGGAGGCTTGTGAGGTCAGGAAACCTATTTAAACGTGCTCAAAGACTATCTGGGGATAGGTTCTTCCACTCCTTTCCAATACTAATAGACGGTCGTTTTTTCGATTTTTTACACATACTCACAGTACTGTGCAGCGTCGAAACAATCACCTCTGTCGCGGTGCAAACCCTCTTCATTAAATTAATTTTTAGTGCCTCTGAATCAACTTGTTTTGCAACAATCTTAAGTAAAGTTATTTTGGTTTATTATTTTAAATAATAAGCCTTTGGAATCGAGCAAGAAAAAAACATTTTAAACCCCTTCAAAATTTGATGTTATACGTTTCCAGGTACGTAGAATCCGAAATCCAATAAAAAATTGTATGTCCGTCCACCGTACGCGGCACTTTTCTTAGCAACACTGGACCGATTTGGTTCAAATTTGGTATATGGGCTCCATTTGGGGTCTAGTTGTGCCAAAAGCATTTGGTTGATGTAGGTCACTTCTAAGGGGTGAAAATTGAGGGTTGAAATTTTCAAGAGTGCCCTAGCTCGAAAACTCTCGAAATAAACGTATCGTTGTTTCACCAATTTTGAATACTTAGTATAGAATTTTTAAAAATTTTTGAGACCACCCGGAGCTCTGCAGGACAAACAGTTTGCTCCCTACGAGTACTTAAGGGTTTTCTTTCGATAAAACAGAAATACGAGTGTGAATCACATGTCTATCTAATTGAATTGTTAGCTAACCAAAACGCGATCGCTGTTCATTTCTTCGATTTGTATTCAGTTTTGCTTTCTGAGCAACCAGTAATCAAACTTCCATATGAAGCTCTATTTTTCGAATCGAGTGTGAAGCGTTTAGTTCTTTCGTTTAGTTCGGGAAATTTCACGCTGAAGGCGCCCCCTCCCATAGCCCCCTTTTATACTTTAAACTGCGGGAAATTTCCCGCTGAAGGCGCCCCCTCCCCAGAGCCCCCTTTTACTTCTAAACTGCGGGAAATTTCCTGCTGAAGGCGCCCCCTCCCCAGAGCCCCCTTTTATACTTTAAACTGCGGGAAATTTCCCGCTGAAGGGACACCTCCCCAGAGCCCCCTTTTACTTCTAAACTGCGGGAAATTTCCCGCTGAAGGCGCCCCCTCCCCAGAGGCCCCTTTTGCTTCTAAACTGCGGGAAATTTCCCGCTGAAGGCGCTTCCTTTTACTTCTAAACTGCGGGAAATTTCCCGCTGAAGACGCTCCCTCCCCAGAGCCCACTTTTACTTCTAAACTGCGGGAAATTTCCCGCTGAAGGCGCCCCCTCCCCAGAGCCTCCTTTTGCTTCTAAACTGCGGGAAATTTCCCGCTGAAGGCGCCCCCTCCCCAGAGCCCCCTTTTACTACTAAACTGCGGGAAATTTCCCGCTGAAGGCGCCCCCTCCCCAGAGCCCCTTTTACTTCTAAACTGCGGGAAATGTCCCGCTGAAGGCGCCCCCTCCCCAGAGCCCCCTTTTGCTTCTAAACTGCGGGAAATTTCCCGCTGAAGGCGCCCCCCTCCCCAGAGCCCCTTTTTACTACTAAACTGTGGGAAATTTCCCGCTGAAGACGCCCCCTCCCCAGAGCCCCCTTTTACTACTAAACTGTGGGAAATTTCCCGCTGAAGGCGCCCCCTCCCCAGAGCCCCCTTTTACTTCTAAACTGCGGGAAATTTCCCGCTGAAGGCGCCCCCTCCCCAGAGCCCCCTTTTATACTTTAAACTGCGGGAAATTTCCCGCTGAAGGCGCCCCCTCCCCAGAGCCCTCTTTTATACTTTAAACTGCGGGAAATTTCCCGCTGAAGGGACACCTCCCCTGAGCCTCCTTTTACTACTAAACTGTGGGAAATTTCCCGCTGAAGACGCCCCCTCCCCAGAGCCCCCTTTTATACTTTAAACTGCGGGAAATTTCCCGCTGAAGGCGCCCCCTCCCCAGAGCCCCCTTTTATACTTTAAACTGCAGGAAATTTCCCGCTGAAGGCGCCCCCTCCCCAGAGCCCCCTTTTACTACTAAACTGTGGGAAATTTCCCGCTGAAGACGCCCCCCTCCCCAGAGCCCCCTTTTACTACTAAACTGTGGGAAATTTCCCGCTGAAGGCGCCCCCTCCCCAGAGCCCCCTTTTACTTCTAAACTGCGGGAAATTTCCCGCTGAAGGCGCCCTATCCCCAGAGCCCTCTTTTACTTACTGCGGGAAATTTCCCGCTGAAGGCCCCCTCTCCCCACAGCCCCCTTTTATACTTTAAACTGTGGGAAATTTCCCGCTGAAGGGAAACCTCCCCTGAGCCTCCTTTTACTACCTGCGTAAAGCAATTGAAGACCCAAGGGGAAGAACGTACTAAGTCCAATTTAAAAATTTTTCCAGAATTAGAAAAACAAAGTTTTTTGCAATGATTTTTCTTTCCTTTTCTTTTTTCCTTCAATTGTATGATATAATTCGATTCATATAACGTTTATAAATTATGTTTCTAGTTAAAATAAAAGTCCACATCTAACAGATGGCATCTAAATCTCAGTTTCGAAAAAAATTGGACTTAGTGCATTCTTCCCCTTGGGTCTTCAATTTGTTTCCGCCTTATCTGCTACACAGCAGACTTACCATTGCTTTTCTTTCTTCAATTTTTCTAATAGCAGTAACCTTTCTACAATGCACAACCCAACACAATCCATTTTCTCCCTACCACCCTTATTTCCGGTGGAATTTCATATTAACAATATCTTCAACGTCAAATTATGAAATACCACCTCGGTTTACTAATAAATCACACCTTCACAATCAAGTCTATTAGAAAGAACTAAACGCTTCACACTCGATTCGAAATCATAAACTCAATTCTAAATGCATACGAGTCTGCAACACATTGGGACATTTTCATGTCAACCACTACACAACAAGGTAGTGAAGTAAGGTTGTTAGTTCATGTACCCAAGCATCAAAGTTTTCGTGACGATTTTTCAGTTCATGTGCCAAAGCAAAGACATGAAAATGTCAATAAACTTGATTGGGAAGGTGTGAAGGCAGTATGGTTAGTAGGGTAAAAAAAACCGCTGCAAATCATTATTCAAAGGTTTATTATTTTCTGTATGGATCACCCTTCTGTATAGATCCCTCCCTACCAACCGCAGGTACCTACTACCTACCAGGGCATTTTTGAAAATTTCAACCCTTCATTTCCATTTGGTTGGTGGTTGGAGTTGAAATTTTCAAAAATGCCCTGGTAGGTAGTAGGTATCTGCGGTTGGCAGGGAGAGATCTATACAGAGGGGTGATCCATACAGAAAATAATAAATCTTTGAACAATGATTTGCAGCGTTTTTATGGATGGTTCGAAAAAGATTCATTTGATTGAAATAATGTTTTTATTTGTATGGAAAAAAGTTTCATTCGGTTGAAAAGAGGTTTCATTTGATAGAAAAAAAGGTTTCATTTGACAGAAAAATGCTATATATATAAAATCGGGTTATGGATACGTGAAGCTATGTGCCACGTCCATTTGTTTAAACCATTTCCCTCCTTTTTGGAGTCCTCCAGACTCCATAAGATCCAAAGTAAACGTGAAAAAATGTGTCACAACAAATACAATAAAGGTAGTACATAGAGTCCAGGGGAAATAATCGACCCAAGATGAGATATACAAGATGTCAACCGTTAAGGTCAAAATTTTTTTTTATCCACGAAAAGTGAAAAAAATACTCTCACTAACTTAGTAGACTCGAAAGCAACACGAATAAATAAAAACGTCCTGCCTAACCCACATCAAATGTATTCTCTCCTATCCAAAACTAATAGAATAGATTTTTGAATTTTGAATTTTTGGCAAACGTTTTTACATACCAATTTGAACTTTTGGCAACTCAATTTGAACTTTCGGCAAATCCATTACGTTTCGACTACTAGAGTCCTTGTCCACCTTTATTCCTTCTACAATGTTCAATAAGGTGTTTTTTATCTTTAAAAAAAAGAAAAGATTTTTATAATTGATTAACTTTATGAAGAGGTCCTTAGGAGAATATTTAAAATGAATGTATTGAATAATAATCTTATTTTTGTTAGAAATTGTTCTGGACATTTACTCCCCAAAGCTCCTAGTAGGCAAGCGTTCATTCACTATCCTGATTTATTCGAATTTCAAAGAAATCTGCGAGGGGTGGTTGAAACGTCAGAGAATATACCAGATATCAGAGAACATACGGTATGGTATTGAATTGGGGAAGTGTACTATATTGATCTTGCTAGATTTTAAAAATGCCTTTGGCTCTGTGAATCATCAGCTCCTCATTGATAAATTGGCCTCTATCTTCAACTTTGGAACCTCTGCTTGTAAATTAATAGCTTCATATCTTTCGAATAGATCTCAGTTCGTTCTCAGTAATGGGTTTGAGTCCAAGTCCTTGCCGTTGAATGCAGGGGTTCCTCAGGGTTCCATCTTAGGACCTCTTCTTTTCAGTCTTTTCATTAATGATGCTCCAAAAGTTTTGCTCTCGTCCACACCACATTTATATGCAGATGATTTTCAATTATTTCACCAATGCTCAATAGATGAGCTCACGCATGGTATCGCAATCGTCAATGAGGAGCTGGTGAGAGTTTCGCACTGGTCTCGTCGTAATGGCTTGAAAATTAATCCTAAGAAGAGTCAAGCAATTATCCTTTGGAAGTCTGCTATCTCCACCTCCTTCCTTCCACCTATAGTACTGGAAGGGATTATTTTGCCTTTTGCCACCACAGCTAAAAACCTTGGACTATTCTTTTCCTCTGACCTCTCATGGCATAGGCAGGTGTCTCATATTTGTCAGCGCATCTATGGTTCATTGCACACCCTCAGAAAGCTGTCCCATTTAACAACAGTAGAGCTTAGAGTGAAAGGGGTCAGTACTTGGTCCGACACTTTTCTTGCTATTTATAAACGACCTTGCTTATCAGTTTGATCATTGCCCAGAAAAGGTGTTCTTATTTGCCGATGATGTGACGGTTTTGGGTTTTGGCAGTTCTAGCCCTGATCTCTGCCACAGTATTGGAAGGGCGGACCGGCTGGTGAAGTCCTGGTGTCATGCCAACTCCCTTCATCTCAATGTTGATAAAACGCAGGATCTTATCTTTTCCCTCAACGGACGTTCTGTGACTTCAATCAATTTTCTGGGACTACATATGGACAACAGGCTCTCCTGGAAGTCCCACATCAACAGCTTGCTGATAAGTTGGCTTGCGCCAACTTCGCACTTCGACGCCTTCAATGTAACGTTTCTCTTCCAGTGATTCGTGACGTTTTCTTTGCACTCTTCATGAGCAGGGCTTCATATGGCATTAGTTTTTGGGGGTGCTCTGATGGGAAAGACGTCATTTTCAAGCTGCAGAAATCGGCAATCAGAATAATGCTGGGCCTCGATTACGTGGAGAGTTGCCGAGGCCGTTTCAGAGAGCTAAATTGCCTTACAATTCCAGCACTATACGTGTACAAGTGCTTGTGTCTGGTATTCAGAAACTCTTCCGTTCTCCAGGGTGGAATTGACATCCATTCCCACAATACGCGTTCTTGCAGTGACTACCGAACGACTCAAGTACGCCTCTCTGCATCTGTGCGTAGTGACCCGTTACAGAATGGTGTTAGATTTTTTAATCAGTTGCCTGTTAGTTTCCGTTCCTTATCTGTAGATTCTTTCAAACGTAGAGTTAAGCTTTTATTAATTGACGCAGAACTTTACAGCATAAGTGATTTTTACCATATAATTTTTTAAGATACTAGTCAACCAGTTATTCGTTTGTTATTTATTCATTCTTAATTTTTGTATTTGCCTCTTATTTTGTTTTGTTGACGATTGTATTGCCATTCTTGGCCTCTTCAATAAAAAATATTTGATTGATTGATTGATTGAAATTAGTCAAGTCTCTCTTAATTCCTCACTTTTATTGCGATCTGATTTTTTCAAGCTCTCTCGATAGTGTTTCTAGTAGGAGGCTCCGAGTACTTATGAATACATGTACTAGGTTTTGCTACAATTTGAAGCCCCGAGGACACATTTCTGCATTTGTCAACAACATCTTAGGTTGTAGTCTGACCAATTTTTACACATTAAGAATGGCCATTTTTATTTTTAAGTTGATTAATTTCCGAGATTTTGTTTTACCTTCTTACCTTACGAATTTCTTTAATATGGGTAAGTGCTTTAGATTGAATACCATCATCCAGGTGTACGGCTCATCAAAACATTTTATTGAATCGCGAATGAAGTGTCAGGTGCGAGGCTCTGGAATTCGCTTCCTCTGGGGATTCGTTCCCTTCCGACGTTGACACGATTGCGGCGTGCTTTGGTGGCGCATTATGAAGGCTGACTTTTCTTTCTCTTCCTTTCTTTGATTTCCTTCCCCCTCTTTCTCTATTTCTTTCCCCCTCTTTATCTATTTCCTTCCCCCTCTACCTACCTCTATTTCATTCCTCTCACTCTCTCTCTCTTTCTATTCCTTTAAGGCTCGATTACACAGGGCGAGTTTACTAGCTACTAGCCAGCGAATTCACTAGCCGGTAGTGAACTCTCCCCGTGTCATCGGCTCACTAGCTGACTAGCAGACTAGCTGGCGAGCTGCTGGAAAAGTTGACGACCCGGCTACTTTACAAGCTACTCGCTAGCTAGTGAGATTGTGGGCCAGTAAACTAGCCCTGTGTAATCGAGCCTTTACTCAATTACATCCCCCTTCGCTTATTTTAATAATTTTCTCACATATGTACCATAAAAGTATTCTTATTTTATATATTTTTTAATTTTTATAATTCTAATCTCGGCAGTGGCTTTATTTCATTAATTTTAGCATGTTGCATTCAATGGGACCAATGTCCTTTGCTTCACGTAATTTGTTATAAATAAATAAATAAATATAATAACGTCAAAAAATAGTGTATGGAACTCACCGTTTGAGCCGTGGAAGACACAAATACGAAGTAGACACAACAAAATCCAAGCTGAGTGATGACAATGAAAACTTTCGCCGATAGCCTGCAAACAAAAGCATCGTGTCACCGGAGATAGACATCGCGAAGTCCTTGGCATCAATTATCTACACAATACGCCGTGAACTTACGTTGCGTTATATTAATTTACTAGCTGAAAAGCCTACTAAAAGTAGCCAAAAACGAATCCTCCTGAGAGCCCAGCTCCTCCCGCCTCCAACTCTTCCCGCCTCCAGCTCCACCCGCCCCAGCACCTCCCGCCCCCAGCTCCTCCCGCCTCCAGCTCCTTCCGCCCCCAGCTCCTCCCGCCTCCAACTCCTCCCGCCCCCAGCTCCTCCGGCCTCCAACTCCTCCCGCCCCCAGCTCTTTCTCCTCCCTCGACCCCTCCAACCCCTCCGTGCATACGTACGTACGTACGTACGGTTGGCGTTTTATATTATTAGATAAACAGCGGGCCAAGTCCTGCATTCAAGGGTTACCATGAATTAGGTCAATCAGAGTGTATTTCTTCTGAGTGTATTTCTCTTTAGTGTATTCCTTCTGAATGTGTCAGCACACTGAATGCTTTCCAAAGTACCTGAATATTTAGGCGCCTACGGGTCAACTCTACCAGATGAAATGGTTGGTTTTCCAAGAAAAACAAAAAATAATAGAATAAAATAAAATAGATGAGACGTCACCTGTGACGTTAAATACAAGGGGGGGGGGGGGGGTGCGCCTGATTTTTTTAAAAATTTTTAATCGAAAATAGACCTCATTTTGAGAATTTTGACACCAGCCGTTCTCTTATTGGATGAGCAGACCTTTTTCAATGATTTTTCAAAGTTTCGAGTGTTTATGACGTCACGCGCCCCTCCCGCCTGGGCGGGATCCCCCAGCCCACTGTGACGTCATAAACATACGAAACTTTGAAAAATCATAGAAAAAGGTCTTCTCACGCTAGAAGGTCGCGGTTGGTGTAAAAATTCTCAGAATGAGGTCTAGTTTAGATTTAAAATAACAATAAACAGTTTTTCCTACCCAGGCGCACACCCCACTGGTGAGCTCCGAATAGTCGGATATTCCAGTCTCCCTCGAATGTCCGCCATAGTTGACAATTCCTCTCCGCATCTCTATGCCTAGTTAGTCTTATTTCAAGAATTGCTTTTCTAATATGAAATGAACTTGCCCTTCCTCTCATCTGTTCAAAGGGATCACCTAACTGTGATCAGATCACCACTGAAGGAATACTCATGTAGACTGTGCTTACGAGGATAGGTACCTAAGTAACTATTTTTTTTTCTAAATTTTGTATTTATGGCATATCAAGACCATTTGTCCTTGAGAGGAGATTTTTTTTTTAAAAAAGGGACTTGAGGTAGGACGGTGCGGAAGGATTTCAAGTCAAGACCGAATTCAAGCGAGTTAAATTACTACGTTTTTCGTATTCTCAATGGATTTTGGTTTATTATTTTCAATAATGAACCTTTGGAATCGACCAAGAAAAAACATTTTTTAACACCCCCTCAAAATTTGTGGGTTTACGTTTCAAGGTACGTAGAATCCAAAAATCGAATAAAAATTTGGCCGTCCGTCCGCCGTACGAGGCACTTTCCCCACTTAGCATTGACCGATTTTGATGAAATTTGGTATGTAGGCTCCATTTGGGGTCTAGTTGTGCCCCGAAGATTTTGGTTGATGTAGGTCACTTCTAAGGGTTCAAAAATGAATTTTGAAATTTTGAAAACGCCCTAACTCAAAAAGTTTTGATATAAAGGTAGTTTTTCCTTCAATTTAAGATTCTATAGAATTTTTGGAGACCACGCGGAGCCCTGTAGGACAAACCGTTCGCTCCCTACGAGAATTTAAGGGTTGGAAGTACGATAAATCAGAAAAACGAGTGTGAATCGGAATAGTCTTCGTTCAAATTATAACTGACCGAAATGCGATCGATGTTTTTCTCCATGTTTGATGTTGGTGGCTTTGCAGACGAGTAATCCCTATAGAAAAATGATAAACCATTTTGTAATAATTTGCAGCGTTTTTTGAACCAATTTAAGATTATTTCCAATTTTTAGAAACGAATAAAACCATTCAAACGCTCAACGATCGTAGGTACAAGCACACTCACTTGCAAGTATTCCTGATAGGTAGCCATAGAAACCTCCCCAAATCATTGGAAGGGTCGGAAGAAAGTGTGTTACACCAATGTTTTTAGATGTGATTGGTCAATTCAGGAGGCAAAACTCAAGGTACCTAGATCTCAAATGAACTTCAACTCCTACTGCAAGTTGATCGGTACATTTTCAAGGGAGCTAGGATCCCATCAATGGATTTATAACTTGTGTTACTGAACCTCTGACATAAATTTCTACAACTGATCCTGACAGTACTCCATAAATGGTTCGGAAGGATCGAAGTATATTTCAAGACCAACCTCAGATTCATCAGTTCATTTTTAAGGCAGCTAGAGATCTAAACAAAAACTTAACCTGTTTCTAGGCTGCAGGATTTGGCGTGAGAAGAGCTTCAATGGCTGACGCTCACGTATCAGCGGTTATTAGTGTCATCGCTTATCAACTCTCGGTTTTTCGTGTAATCTATTTTCAAGTCCCGACGAAAGCACCAATTAGGTACATTCAATCGTTGGTATCACCTACCTTACGAGTGGAGTCCATCTTCGAAAAGGTAAAGGCCCATTTTCAAAACACAGCTCGACCGTTTCGGGGAAAGTTGGGTCAGCAGGTAGTTTTTTCTTGGCGCGTATGTATTCTGCACAATTCACCTGAATAGAAAAATAAAAAACGGTTGTAATTCATTCGACTGTATTGATTTTGTATTTTGACTGAATCTGATCATATTCTCTTCAAATTTCTCTCTCCTTTTACTGTTTTCTAGAATGAGTAGTTTCGCAACTGAACGACGCAAAACACGACCTTATCAAGAAACTTCCACTTTTTGGAAAAATTACATCTCTTTGGATTGCTTTATCTTTGTAATTATTCAACCTCCAAAGCTCAAGATGATCACAAACTATGGCAAATTTGACCTACTTTAAACATTTACTAGGCATAATTGATTGAAATGATCATACTTCAGAAGTTTCAGCCATAAAACTAGAAAAAGTGCAAAAATTTGACGGTAGCAAGTACGTCAGTAGCATGGGGTTTCCGGGTTTACAAATTTGAGAATGTGCTTAATAATACTGCCGTCCAAAGGAGAACACCAGTTTTCAGCAAACTGATTTTGTGTTTTGTTCCCATAAAAACCTCAATTTTGATCGAAAAGTGATCTTTTGCAAAATAACCGAGCACTCTTTCTTTGTTATATTCCATTGATTTCAGGCACAAAATACAAGAAATTATATTTTAAAATCATTGAAAATTTTTTCATGATTGAGTTTCTCCCGAATCCTTTGAGGATTTCAACAGTAATGGAGTGAAACTGCTTTCTACCCTTGCTTCATTCATACACTTTTTTCCTTCGTTCAACCATCAGTTTAACAACAGGAGCAGAGGCGGCTTCTAATAGGAGCATAGGCGCATGTGCACCCACAGCCAATTAAAAAAAAAATTCAAAATTTGTTCCTCTTTGTTTAGGCCATATCACACGAGCGATTTTTTGGCTTTTTTTCCGCTGGAAAATCGCTGGAACGTGAAGAGGAAGTTAGAATAAGTTAGGCGAAGTTGAAGAAGAATAACCGCAGAAAACTGCGAATAGAGCGCATTCTGGCGGCCAGCGATTTTCACTGACTACAAGTTTTGGATCAGGTTATACTAGTGTGGAATTTTGAAGCAACGTTTTAGAAGCGAAGTTTCACTTGTTGTCCAACTATTCACTATATCCTTCGGCGGCATACTTGTTGGAGGTTTAAAAATGAACGAAGAACTGATTAATTTTTTCTCTCGGAAAACTGCAGAAAACTGAACAGACGTCGACTAGTAGATCAAGGAATGCTACAACCACAAATTACTTATCGATGGAGAACCTTCGAATGGTTTCCTTCCAGCTTTTTTTCCCGCACAAAATGGCGGACTAGAAAAATTAGAACGCGTTCTAAATATTCCAAAGCTAGAAAAATCGCTCCACCAGGGTGCAGGCTGTGCTATGGGGGGGTGGGGAAGTGGAATTAAAAACCTGCTGCATGGATACTTGAAACACTGTACTTCTTCCCTTGCATGGATACTTGAATCACTGTACTTCTTCCTCTTCACGTTCCAGCGATTTTTCTGCGGAAAAAAGCTGAAAAATCGCTCGTGTGATATGGCCTTTTGAAGAGTAAGCTGGCTAGAGACAGAAGACACAACCATAGGTACTGTGCTAGTTGAATCTACGCGCGAAAAAGGGGGCGGGGAGCTCCCTATTTTCTGACCAATCAGCGGCGGTTGGAGCAACTCCTTTTCTATGCTCCATTTCGGGGAGGGTGACGTCGAGGGAGGCTGGCTCGTGCGATTGACCAACTAGAGAGCACAAAATGTGACCTTGGGGAGCAGAATAGTATCATTGCGCACCTGTCAGAGGGCTCTGCAATCTGGGTTTCCTTATCGACTCGATCCATATGGTTCGATATATTGAGAGTTCCCAAAGCCAGGGACTCACATTATTGAACCCTGTTCAATCGTGTTCCACTGTTTTGGGGAGGGGAGACGCCAACATCGGGCCTCCTACGAAGAGAAACACCAGCAGTCGCCAGCCATCGCCCTCTCAGGATGCGTTCTACGCTCCGAGGTGACGTCACCATCTTCAACCAGGAAGGCCGAACATCGTGCCGCCTCCACGTGCCACCTCCGACCAAGGAGTCGACAATTCTCAAAGCTGTATTTTCTGCAAACCCGGGTTCCTACAAGAGGACCCCAGAACAAGGTGCGACAACTCTTTCTTTTTTATTAATCGTCATCAATTTTTGTCCATGAAACCGCTGTGCATTAGGTAGGCAAAATTTAACGCCTCTGTTCGTTTTATTAAATAAATTAGTCAAACTAAGCTTTGTTTTGTTTCTAAAATTAATTGTCCTTGCTGGCTGAGGGCAGAAGACGCCTGAGTCCCCACCCTTGAGATTTAAGAGTTCTATATAAAGTAAGGGCTAATTCAAATCCAACTTAAATAGCCGGGCACATTTATTTAAATTTTAAAGTTGAGAAATTAGACCCACAATATATATCGACTAATGAGTAAGCAAACAAAACCGATAAGGGATTTCCGTGTTTTGTTTTCGGTCCACTGTTTTGTTCAAAGTATTGTGATTATTTAGGAGTCTTGTAGGTACCATGAATAATTCGGTGCGTTTGTCGGTCGTGGAAAAGTGGACATTCGAGAAACTGGCTGCCCCTTGCTGTCTCTACCTGGACTCGAACAGACATTGATTAAAAAATCGTACTGTAAGTTTAACGTCGAATATTATAAGAAGGTAGGTAGATTGGCTTTGTGGGTGTGAAGTGACTAACAAATTATTTTGCTTTGCTTGCCTACTTTGTTCCACTAACCGAAATGAGGATTGGGTTAAAGACGGCATAAATGATCTGGCCCATTTAGCCAAAAAATTTAAAAACGTATTGGCTGTCTCCCATAAGAACGCTCTGGTAGATTTGAGTATATTGGGCCGTCAAAATGTAATGCAACAACTCGACAGTGCATATCGTCTTAATCTGATGCAAAAAAAAAAACTTAAACGGTTAAGAAAAATAGATACATTCTATTTCGAATCATTGATTATATAAGTTCTGTGGTGTTTTCGAGCTAGCCATGCGTGGACATGATGAGAGGGAAGATTCTTTGAATCCCGGAGTCTTCAAGGGGCTCGTTAATTTTTCTTACAAATTATACGATGTTTTGAATCGTCAGGGGCTAATACACATTTCAGCTATTGCAATATGATAGATGCATTTCTTGGGTTTAGACCTTCGATGATTAAGTATTTCAGAATTTCTGTTAACCACTAGAGAACATTTTTCGTGTCTATTGTACGTATTTAGTGCCGTTTGCAATTTTAAGATGAAAACATTACCATGATTTATCCCATTTGTAGAAATTTCTTTTTTGGACCGCAGTATAGGGGTCCTAATAATATAACGAAATCGTAGGACATATGCATAGTTTGGCTTTGTTCTGTATAAATAGACTAATAGAATATTAAGTAAATATGTATGTAGATTTATATTATTAATATCTATAGTATTTTACCTTTTAGTTAAACCTTTTTCGCATTGATTTAAACCTTTTTTACTTTAATTTAAACTTTTTTTTACTGTGAATTAAACCTTTTTTGTATTTAATTAACATTTTTTAACTTTCATTAAAACCTTTTGTATTTTGAATTAAACCTTTTTCGTATTTAATTAAACTTTTTTAACTTTCATTAAAACCTTTTGTATTTTGAATTAAACCTTTTTTACTTTGAATTAAACCTATTTCGTATTGAATTAAATTGGAAGAGAATGTGAATTTGGATAAAAAATTAACTCATATGCTGGCTGTCACAGTCGAAAGCAGGTGCCTACCCCGGTTATGATCTAGGTAGAAATAGAGGAAAACACATTCAGTCGCCTCAATTCTCCTAAGAAGAAGGCGATCCGTATTTACCCATGTCTATGTAACTTGGGTACCTTCTGTGTGTCAAGACGAGCTTAAGCATTACTACTGCGTGTCACGATGAGCGTGGGCTAAATTTTCGTGGAATTCTTGAGGGAACTTGAGGGTCAAGTTTCTGTTGACGAGGGGGTTGTCCTTATACTAAACAACGCTCGAATTCATCGCTCACACGCTGTTAGGGATTCTAGCTTCTACAATGAGGATGAAATTCCTACCACCTTATTCGCCAATGCTCAACCCTGTGGAAAAGGCGTTTTCCCAAGATAAAGAATTCAGCAAGAGACATATTGAGTCGCCGAGAAGCCTATCTATCCTATCTTCCCCAAGTAATAGCAGCAAGTGTTGCTTCTCTTGACTCCACGTGATTGTCAAAATCATGTGACAGACACGTACTTTTTATTACCCACTGCGGTCAATGGCCAACCTCTACATTGTCACCATAAAACTTCTGCAAGAGCCCATTGATTGCGTTGTTTCTGTCAGTTTGTTTACATATAATATCTATATCGATCGAGCCTACATCGTTATAGTGTATGAGAAGCTATTGAATCTGATTTTTATTACCATCATGTAATCAATCAAAGAAACCAGAAATTTGACCGTGACGTTCATGTTCCTAATATTAATATAATACATAATATGTATTATATTAATATTAGGAACATGAACGTCACAATACATAATATGTATTATATTAATATTAGGAACATGAACGTCACGGTCAAATTTCTGGTTTCTTTGATTGATTACATGATGGTAATAAAAATCAGATTCAATATTATATATTATTTAATATATATTATTATCAGTTCAAAATCGTAAAATTCCACGTATTAGAGGAGGCAATGTGCCACACCCTCTCTGCGAGGAGCTTCGGCCTGCCCGCTGGCCCTGGGAGGTCCACCAGAGCCAGCCAAGGGTTCAGAAGTCACGAAGAAGCTCCGATTGGAAGTGAACTCACGAGGATGTGGTTGCTGTAGATGCAGATGACGCCAAGGACGACGGTGAGGACGGGGCCCAGGAGCAGGCCGGCGTTCTTGAAGGCGTCCCCCATCGCGAACGCTCCTCCTCCAAGGTTACCTTTGACCAGGTGGATCAGCGTCTCCAAGAACCTGCCGGCAACGGGAATGCATCTCTTAGTGGACAATCGGTTACGCTCAGTTTCACTAAGAACTAGGAAATTACTCGGGAAGAAAACCGAGATGCTGACCTTGTCGAAGTTTCCTAAGACGGGCAACACCGCTGGTAATGAGATTCTCAGTTCTCAACTACGAGCTTTAAACGTTTTCCCAACAAAAATGAAATTTTACAACATTTTATAATTTTACAAAAAATCACAATTACAAAAAACCACATCTCTCGGAACGAATGTGGAATAAGTAACTCAATATTCAAAATGATATTTCTAAAAGCTGGGCAAGTACAATATTCGTATATGCAAGTAGGTACCGTAAAACCGTCAAACTTTACCCCAAGATTTACTCCCAAAACATTTCCAAATACAATTTCTCCCACTCGAAATGGGTTAAATTGATTTTTTAAATAAGTGAATTGATCTTCAGGGCTTCCTGAACATTTTGAGTGGTCGAGCTCATTGATCAGATAATGAGGAATTTCACCATGTCGGAATTTCCTATTTTTGACCCCAAAATCGGATTCAGCACCTCTAAAAACCCCCTAGGGCAAACTTTCAGCCCAAACTTCCTAGTTTACGAATAAACAAAACAGTGTAGAAAATAAGAATGTTTAAAAAAACCGGGAAAATGACGTCATGCTGGAATAGTTCATTTATGGCCGCTTGAAGCGCTGAGATCGAGAAATCTATAGCCCCCAGATGCAAAATTTCATGAAACAGTAAAGTTCGAAATCGAAAAACTGAAGAAAAAAATAGAAAAAGCGAGATGGGGAAAATTAGGTTTCCTCTGTTTTTGTTTGATAACTTTTCTCTTAGAAAACACGATTTCGTCGTCCCAATGGGCAACACTGGGAGGAGACGGCGATCCAAACAGCCCAATCAGCGAGCGTTCCCACTGCACATCTGTTTTCCCGGTTAGTTTTGAAATTAAAAATTTTGATTGTCTCCCAAAAATAACAGGAGACTTATTTTCCGAAATCAGCCCGATTTTCATCTATCCCACACCATTAACTATTCAGGAAAAATGCAAACAGAAATCGGTGAAATTCCTCATTGTAACCCCCCTATTTAATTGTTTAAATGTTGGAGTAAAGTTACCTACGAGTGCGTCTATCTTTACTCCACTCTGAAAAATTCACGGTTATCGCTACAGAAACGGGCAGTGGTGCAATGATACTAGTCGGGATTGAATTCATTACCTCAGAAATACTTGATAATATCAAGAATTTATAATATTATTATAAAATATATTCTGAAAAATTGAACTTTGTAGCTTAAAAAATAGCTTAAAAAGTACAAGTTATACCTAAAAAAATATAAATTCCAATGATCATTTATTTCAACGAATTTGCTTGAAATGCAATATTTCTGGTTAATAAATCACAATTCCAGTCTTCCAGTATAGACAGACTTATGTAGGTAATCGAGCAAAACTGACTACAAGTGAAGAAATATTAACGGACAATAAACGATAAACGAATGACTTAACAAAATCACAGAAAAAGTCTGTTTCACATTCGATAACTTTCAAATGAATTGCAATGGTAAATTTCAAAGTTAACCCACGAGTAAATAATATGGTAAATCACAACTTATGAGACCAAAGCACGCTTATGTTCATATCATAATGCAGCTGTTCAGTTGTAAAGTTGCGGTAGGGGCGCGTACCAAGCTTTTTCTCATTTCTTCTCCCCATCTCAAACTTCTGACATGAGATACACTAGATACCTTACATTCCACACTGCTTAAATTATAAAACTCAAATGTTTTTCGAGATTAAATAAGAAAAATATGAGTGAGGCTACCTTTATCCCAAACTTTATAGTGGAGTAAAGATACCCGGTTTTTGGAGTAAAGTTACCATCAAATTTTTGGTAAACAAAGGCATAACTAAGAAAACACTTTTTTGAGAATTTGATTAGTGTATTTTGTTCAAAATAGGATATTAAAAGTGATATGACGAGGGCTTGCCTGGTAAATCCACTCCAAACACCTGATATGGAAGAAATTTTGGAGCACGAGAAACAGGACAAAAGCAGCTGAACAGGAAACTTTGACTGATAACAGCTGATAACATGGATAAAGGCGCCATCGCAAGCCGCATCGGTTCTCTGCAATGTGGAGAATAACGAAAACACAATAGCTAACTTTTATCTAAGTTCTACCACGCTTACGTCACAATTGAAGATTCTAACTTTTTGGGGTAAAGTTACCCCTGGTGGGGTAAAGTTTGACGGTTTTACGGTAGGTACCAGCTGTACGGGTTCCCTAAGCCTGGGAGGTCTTAGGTGCTAAAATCTTATTATATGGTGAAAAGTACAAGGGTATAATGAAATACTGTTCTTCTTTCCAAGTCGATGCATTTCGAGCGGTGGTCTCCACTCTTCATCAGGAAATGTATTAGAAAGAGATACAAGGCGGGGTGGTTCGTTGTTAAAGATATAGTGGGTACTGCAAAAAACAATAGTTTTCTGGGGTCAAAGATAGGCAATTATACGAATATAGTCGTAGGGGACTTAGTAGGAACCAGATTACTCTATGTTTGGCAAAGGGCTTACACTATGGTGAGAACATACCTTCTAATTGCAATCGATGTTGCATACATAGGTGTTGGTCGTAGGCAGGGCAACAAATTTCTTTCTAATGTCCCAACCAATGTGGCTTAGAGATGTATTGCAGGTACAATGGTGGGTAGGTGCAGGCAGGCAACCTTGTACTTTTCACCATATAATAAGATTTTAGCACCTAAGACCTCCCAGGCTTAGGGAACCCGTACAGCTGGTACCTACTTGCATATACGAATAACTCAATATTGACACCACATTGATGGAAAAATTTCGAACGTTTGCGAAAATTATTCACCATCCTGGGTTTCTTTCGAAATGAAAGGCGTTTTTGACAGTATTCTACATATTTGGCAATGGACTCGAAAAGAGTTACAGTAGATTTCTGATGAATTTCACGTACAACCAAGCCGTTTCTGGAGAAACGAAACTTCTTCAGTTTTAAACGGAGAGAAATTGTTCACCAGTCGTTGGAAACAGAGATGGGCGTAATCATAATCGTAATTACGATTACAATCATAAAAAATCGTATGATTACGCTGTAATCGTCTGTATTACGTCTGTTAGGTACCATAAAAGACGAAGGGCAGTTTTGACGTCCTGCTTGCCTTTAATGCCCCTGAAAATACGACTGTAATCATACACTTTCCGTACGATTACAGCGTAAACATACGATTTTCGTATGATTATAATCGTAATCGTAATTAATAATGATTGGTAGGAAAGCTCTCGATTTGTCACGCGTTTCTTTCGTACTCTTTTTGGTATTTATTTCGTCATTACGTATTTATTAATGTTATGAAGGGGGTCTCAGTCGGTCGCCGTTCGTTTCTCGTCCGTGTTTCTTTCAAGAACCGGCGCTCAAAGTTTAAAAATTGTATCTAAATTTGAAATTTTCAAGGAATTATGAATTTTATAACTCCATTTAACTAGGGAATTGAAAAACTAAATGATTGACGCTGAAATCATCAAATCGAACGATAATAACAGGCGAAATGTGGGATAAACCTAAATGAATTAACGGTTTTTCCTCATTTTGCAGGCAATGGTGGGGGGGGGGGGGTGTTGCGTGCTGATTTTTTTTTTTTTTTTTAATTTGTAATCGAAAGTAGACTTCATCCTGAGAATTTTGACACCAGCCGTTCTCTTTTAGGATGAGTTGATCTTTTTATACGATTTTTCAAAGTTTCGAATGTTCATGACGTCACGCGCTCCTCCCGCCTGTGCGGGACCCCCCCTGCCCACTGTGACGTCATAAACATTCGAAACTTTGAAAAATCATAGAAAAAGATCTTCTCACGCTAGAAGGTCAAGGTTGGTGTCAAAATTCTCAGAATGAGGTCTAGTTTAGATTAAAAATAACAATAAACAGTTTTCCTGAGCCAGGCGCACACCCCATCACTGTTAGATTCTGATGATTCCAACGACAATTTTAGTTTTTCAATTCCCTAGTTAGATGCAATAATGAATTCCGAAAATCCTTGAAAATTTAAATTTAAGTACAACAAACTTTGAGTGCCGGTTTTTGAAAGAAATACCAACCTGGAATGAGGAATGAACGGCAACCGACTGAGACCCCTTTAATGGATGTAGTAAACAATGCTGCTTAGCAAAGGAAGAAAGGGAGTGCACAATGGCAAAATGGCAAGATATATGGACGGGAGAACATAAGAGGAAGATGGACTGCACGGCTGGTGCCAAACATTCAGACGTGGATTGAAAGGAAACATGGAGAAGTGAACTTCTTCCTTACACAGTTCTTTACAGGACATGTACTTTTTTATGCCAATTTGCATAAAATTGGGAAGGTATTTGCCCCAACATGTCTACACTGCCCTAACAAAGATGAAGATGATGTGCTCCACACCTTCTTCCAATGCACCAAATGGGCGCCTGAAAGAGACCAGCTGATGGCAGACCTGGAGATAGCTTCCCAGAGTTCAACACCAGAGGATGTTGTCAGCAGGATGCTGGAAGATGAAAGGAGCTGGACTGCTGTGGCAGAATACACAGAAAGCATCCTGACAAGGAAGATGCTCTTAGAATGAGAAAGAGAGAGGAGGGAGCATCTGGTCCGCCCCTCACTTGAACTGGTTAAACGCCCCAGGACTCAGCCCGAAGTAATGTGTTAAACGGTTCCGGGCTGAGCTCCAACGTGGGAGAAAAAGAGGTGTTTTTTAGTGGGTTTGAATTCCACATAACCGGATAACATAAGATAACATATGATGCGGATCCTTCCAGGTATCTTACGAGAACCAACTCCACCTATCGATCTTGAAGATTTTCTCACCTGCCTGCCGAAAAAAAAAAAAAAAAAAAAATGCTGCTTGTGTTTTTTGCTTCCGAGTCTACCAAGGGAGCGGAAGCTTTGTTTCACTTTTCAAGGACGAAAAAAAAAAATTCTCCAAAATCAAAATTTTCAATCCCTATGAAAATCATCACCTTCGGACTAATAGCAGCAGCTGCGCATGCGCACACGTGAATTTCCTTGTAACGGCCATAACTTCCACATTTTCTACCCGATTTCGATGACATTTTTAGGGATTACGCGGATTACGTTTAAGATGGTTCCCGAAGAAAATCAAGGCCTTAAAATTTATAGAAGCCACTGCGCATGCGCATACGTAAAATCCTTGTAACAGCCTTTACATTTACATTTTTCGTCCGAATTTGATGAAATTTTCTAGGATTGTCCAGATTAGCGTGTAGATGGTCCCCTATGAGGGTAGTGAAAGGTACTTAGAGATTGGTGTTTTGAGATTAACAACTATGCATCGGATCATCTATATAATCGGGTTATGGATACGAGGAAACTATGTGCCACACCCACTTGGCAGACGTTATTATTATTTTTTTTGGGTACAGTGTAAGACAAAAATAGCGCAAAAGCCAAATGCAATTTTCAAAGCGGTGGTGGTGGGAACTAAAGACATAAAAGTCCCACTGTGTTGCAGACTCGTATGCAAGCGTTTAGGGATCAAGGATTGACTTTAATCTCCTTGAGTTTCTTCCCTAATTATAACGTAGAAACCAGATTCCGGTATCCAAAAACTAGTAGGTACCTGCGATGTAATAAAATTCATTTTGATGTCAGTAGCGGCTCTGGAAGGACCATAATAATGCCATTTCTGAGTCAAAATCAAGGGCTTAAATGAAACAAGAATTCACTCAAGTAGGTTTCACCAACTTTGTCCATGACTCACAAGGAAAACCTGAGCTGACTAATACTAATTGCGTAACGACGCTAAAAGACAATTATACGCAATTTTCAGTCCAATTACCATCAATCTAAAATAACAAAAGTATCTCATTCAGAAAATAAAAGACTCGTATTCTCGCTGGAGTCAACTTGGTATGTTTCGATACCATTGAATTTCCCTTCAGTTTCCATTACTCGTAAATTGGTCTGGAAAAACACGCAATAGTGATCGAATGACCTCACTTTCAAAGATTTCCAGAAGGTTGTTTGGTTTTCCCTGAATTATTTCCTATCTACGAGCACAGCAATAATACTACCTGCTTATTATGTTTCGTACATCGTTCGCTGAAATAATTCATAAATAAATTATTAAATGGTAGTTTAACTTTGAATTAAACCTTTTTTACTTGGGAGTTAAAACATTTCTATTCAAATGTAGGAAAGTAAAATTTTGAAGAAAATTAACTCATGGAAACTCCATTTGCGCACAAGAAATTCACAGGGGATCATCATCTTCCAATTCAAAGGGGACTACCCCACGAAAGGTCACCTATTCCAACTATGGCCATTTATTTAACGGGGGTTGGTCTCCTACGAATTGGAGGACAGCCGCCGTGTATATCTTCTTGTGTATAAATTACGTTTTCATGCGTTAATTTTCTTCATAAATTTACTTTCCTACATGGGAATAGCATAATTTTAATTCAGAAGTAAAAACGGTTTAATTAAGAGTTAAAAAGGTTTAATTTAAGAGAGAAAACGAACGTTCCTATCAACAAGACAACGATGATATTAATATAATATAATGGCTTCGTTTTATGAAACATTTTCTTACCAATTTCTTGAAAGCCTGGCATGTTAGACAAGATATTGTTGCTGTCTTGTAATGATTGGTTCACGGACTCGCGGGAGTTAGAGGCTAAAATTGTGATAATAGAAAACGCTGCAAATTATAAGATGTTGTGTTTATCAACCCACGGCATGCATAAACTGTCAAGTATCGGGAATGGGGCCATCCAACAAACGCTATTATTGCCGAGCTTTCGGAAAATTTATTTCCTTCATCAGGGCTCAAAGCAGCTACATGTGAGGAGAGTGAACCCACCAACTCCTACTCTCATTGTTTCAACTTTGTCAAACTTTTAAAATAAATAAATAGCATCAGGCTTCCAACAATAACAAAACAATGAATTTTAAAATTTTCTAGGCGTATAAATAACAATAAAACTTAAGTAAGTAAGTAATTTTTGTTGTTATTTATACGCCTTAACTTAAGTAAGTAAGTAAGTTTTATTGTTATTTATACGCCTAGAAAATTTTAAAATTCATTGTTTTGTTATTGTTGGAAGCCTGATGCTATTTATTTATTTTAAAAGTTTGACAAAGTTGGTAACAATGAGAGTAGGAGTTGGTGGGTTCACTCTCCTCACATGTAGCTGCTTTGAGCCCTGATGAAGGAAATAAATTTTCCGAAAGCTCGGCAATAACAGCGTTTGTTGAACGACCCCATTTCCGATACTTGACAGTTTATGCTGCAAATTATTACACAATGGTTTATTATTTTTCTATATAATCTTCTATAAAGCCACCAACCATCCAACATGAAGAAAAACATCGATGGCATTTCGGTCAGCTTTAATTTGAACGGAGATTAGGCCTCACACTCGTGTTTCTGATTTATCGCATGTTTATTATTTTTATGGTTTATTATTTCATTATTATTATTTTAATGGTTTATTATTTTTCTATATAATCGTCTATAAAGCCACCAACCATCCAACATGAAGAAAAATACTTGGAAAATGTCACCCCACGCATATTTAAGCAAAAACCTCTTTTTTGGCCGGTTATTTGCCCATAACTTCTATACGAATTAAGCGATCGGAATAGTTCGACGTTAGGACCAACTAGACCCCAAATGGAGTCTATGTGCGAAAGAACGGGTTTTTTTAGACCGATTCTAAGGCCTTTTATGGCCCGGACGGCGGACGGTGGACGGACATTGCAAATTTGGATTCTACGCACCTTGAAACGTAAAGTGACAAAGTTTGAGGGGGGGGGGGGGGGGGTATAAAATTTTCTTGTGATACGATCACATAGGCTTATTATTAGAAATAATAAACCAAAACACATAGATTAGTAATGCATGAACTCAAGAGGACGTACCATTCGATAAGGACAAAAACGGACGTCCTTCAATGTCAACCGGTAAATGTGGATTGGGATTCAGAATGGTTTAAAATGTGGTTATTTTTGATCCGTAGAGTGTTGGCCTCCTTTACGCCGGACTTAATCGCATAAGGAAGCCAAGTCTTATCGTAGGACGTCCTAATAATGTATCCGTTTAAAAATTTTCGAAGTTGTCACGCGATTTGGTTTAACGAGAGATTACTAATATCTTATAACATTTCCAAGTCAAATTCAAGGTATTCCTAATTAAATTCTAGATTTTCCAAATTCCAAAACAAATTCAAGATTTTCCAGAACAAAACTTGATCTGTCAGAGTTTGAATGTTACAACGTTCAAGATATTGGTAAAGTTCGTAAGTACATATCTGCATTGTAGGTAGGCAAGTACCTACTACTAACTGTTGGCTATCCAAAATCCGAACTGATTAAAGGCAGAGATTCGATTGTTTGATCAACACTTGAGTAAACAGTCGTATGGGTGATATCCGTGAGACTCAATTTAACCTACCTTAGGTTATCAAACCTAACCTTCTCAGCTTACCCGATCAGCTGGTCGTGAAAGGGCGCCATTTTGACTCGCTGTCAACAAAGTCATTATGTTTACATACCAAATAGGTCCTATTTCTTGGTATGCAAACGGAATGATAGTGGTATATTCATTATTTTCTTCTTTCTATTCTTTTAAAGCAATTATGTAATCGTAAGTAGCGATCAGATTGCAAACAGCTGATACAGACACTGAGGGGTCTTGACACAAAGAACAGGGAGATGACAGGTGTCAACTGTCATGCTAACAAGCAAACCAGGCTGACACAAACATTAGTGTCAATTAAAAACTCTCGAAATAAGTTTTTCAGAATGAAAATTTGAATATTTATTCGTCACATTGAACAAACGCATTACTACTTGGATACCTATTTACATGGAGAACTGGAGACAAGTGCCTATTTACATCCTTTTCTGACCCTACATTGTGATATGAAACCTTCCTACCTTTTGATGATTTTGATCGTATTCACCTTTAGAAAGTACCTAGTGAACACCAGAAACCTAGATTTTCCAGCGTTCTTACTGCATTTTTTTGGGTCTCAAACATAACAACTACCGATTTTGCAGTGGCTCTCTGTTTCCTTGTTCATCGTTTGTCCAACAACATATCTCTGGATAGTTTAGAGGAGGTGTTTTGTTTCTACCTGTCACGGACGTACAGACTTTCACAAACAAGGAAGTACAGATCAAACCTACTACGATAGATATAGTGATATGCGAACTTACAGACAACTAACTGCTAAAGACGGTATTTTTCAAAGGTAAATGTCATAAATGTTGCACCTACGAACTTCTTTTCTTGAAACCTCAAATTGTACCTACTTATGTGAACTGATATTCTGTTTATTGTAGATCTGTAGTTAGGTGTGTTGATAGATAATAGATACCTACTCACATAGAGTACCAGAGACAAGTGCCTATTTACATCCCAATCTGACCTTAGATTGCAATATAAAACGTTCCTACCTACTGATGGTTGATCGTATTCGCCTTTAGAAAGTACCTAGTGAACACCACAAACCTAGATTTTCCAGAGTTCTCAATGTATTTTTTTGGGTCTCATCTAAGTAATAACTACCGATTATTCAGTAGCTACCTATCTACTGGTTCATTAGTTGTCCAACAACATATCTTTAGATAATTTAGACCAAGTGTTTTGTTTCTACCTACCACGCACATACAGACTTTCACAAACAGGGAAGTAGTACAGATCAATCGTACTACGATTGATACACGAACTTATAGACGCAACAACTAAATGCAGATATCCATAATGAACCACATCCCTACCATTATTAGAAAAGAAGGTATTTTTCAAAGGTAAACTTCATAACTATTGTGACTTCTTTCCTTGAAACCCTAAATGGTACCTACTTACGTGAGCTGACTCCCATCGTCTGTTTATTGTAGATCTGTAGTTAGGTGTGTTGATATAATGGAATAATGTACAACATTCAATGAAAAACACGGAATTTATTCAGAAATTTCATTGTACATTGAAACAATATACAATTCGCACAGAATTAACAATAGGTAGTACCTACACCATGAACTTGATGTGAAGATTACAGAATTTTCGTGATGAGCATTGGTTTCGAGAGGTGAACAACATGATATTTCCCGGGGAAACAAACAAATACCTAACTGATGAAAAAGAAAACTTGTACAAATGAAAGCTGAAATTGAGAACCACAACTCGGGATACGAGAGACGAACGACAGCACAAAACACAAGTGGAACTAGACACTGGTTTTGAGAGGTGAAAAACGTGATATTTCCCGGGGAAACAAACTGATGTACTGATGAAAAAATAAAACTGTTGTACAAATGAAAGCACAACCTCAACACACACGATACGGGAGTCGAACGACAACACAAGTGGAACTAGATAATTTGAAGCTGGTTATAAAAGTGTCAGTTCATCGAAAATCATGGTTGTTAGGAATTCTGGGAAGCAGCGACGCCAAAAGGCTGATATCCTTCTTTTTTCGGAAAGTTCTCTTGTCTTTCCGCACTGTTTCTGATCACTTTTGGCAAACCAAAAAATTAAATACCGATTCCGGGACGAGAAGAGCAACTAATAACCGCACAGATTGGCATGATGAAAAACCTTCTTTGTTTACAAGGGAGTCGACATGGCCGCCTTTCAGCGAGATTAGTCTTCTTCTTCTTCTTCTTCATCTTCTTCTTCCTACATCCATCTGTGTGACGTCACACGGATAAAAGGAATTCCACTCTCTCCAGAGATCACTTATAGATGACAACTATGTCGCTATCAAGCTCCCGAACAGAACGTGCACAACGAAGGAATACAATCTATCGCAGATGAACCTTCCTTCATTGTGTCCATACCTTCGTTGTGCGTCCGAGCTTCGGTGTGCAAATAAAGAAGGCATATTCATGTATTCCTTCGTTGTGTACTTTCTGGTATACGGTTAAGTAATAAGTGTTCATAAAATCAAACCTCTCCCTTGCACCTTTTAGGATTTTGGATTGCAATTCTGATTCCCGATATCTACATTCTATCTTACAAAAACGCTGCAAATCATTGCTCAAAGGTTTATTATTTTCTGTATCACCCTTCTGTATAGATCACTGGTTCTCCACCAATAGCACCTACCACCATCTGTATTCTCCCTTGACCTTCCCTCTCAAATTTCA
Organism: Apolygus lucorum; assembly: GCA_009739505.2. Lineage (NCBI taxonomy): Eukaryota > Metazoa > Arthropoda > Insecta > Hemiptera > Miridae > Apolygus > Apolygus lucorum. The sequence goes on along the minus strand of CM019170.2, from coordinate 41,400,867 downwards.
GCTTCCTGCGTTCAATAGGATAGAAAATGGCTTCGGAGCTCACTCAGCTGATCAGTGATCTGAAGAGTGAAGAAGCCTTTGAGCAATGATTTGCAGCGTTTTTTACCCACCAACATTTTTTTACCTACCAACTTTTTTTTACCTACCAGCTAGGTACTACCTACCACACCATACTGGCTTCACACCTTCACAATCAAGTTTATTAGAAAGAACTAAACGCTTCACACTCGATTCGAAAAATAGAAAGCTTCATATGGAAATTTGATTACTGGTTACGCAGAAGGCAAAACTGTATACAAATCGAAGAAATGAACAGCGATAGCATTTTAGTCCGATAAAATTTGAATGGAGATTAGACCTCTTTTGCGATTCACACTCATGATTCTGTTTTATCGAAGGAAAACCTTCAAGTACTCGTAGGGACCGAACGGTTTGTCCTACAGAGCTCCGGGTGGTCTCAAAATTTTTAAAAAGTTCAATACTATTTAAAATTGGTGAAAAAACGATACCTTTATTTCGAGAGTTTTCGAGCTAGGGCACTCTTGAAAATTTCAACCCTTAATTTTCACCCCTTAGAAGTGACCTACATCAACCAAAAGCTTCGCGGCACAACTAGACCCCAAATGGAGCCCATATACCAAATTTGAACCAAATCGGTCCAGTGTTGCTAAGAGAAGTGCAACGTACGGCGGACGGACGGAAATTTTTGACATTTTCATGTCTTTGCCCTGGCACATAACACAAAAAACGCTGCAAATCATTGCTCAAAGGTTTATTATTTTCTGTATAGATCACCCTTCTGTATAGATCACTGGTTCTCCATCAATAGCACCTACCACCATCTGTATTCTTCCTTGACCTTCCCTCTCAAATTTCAGTTTCCTGCGTTCAATAGGATTGAAAATGGCTTCGGAGCTCACTCAGCTGATCAGTAATCTGAAGAGTGAAGGAGATCTCCTCGAATGCTGGAGACGCCTGGAAGAGCAGTTCCATTCAATAGGAGTAAAAATGGTTTTGGAGCTCACTCAGCTGATCAGTGATCTGAAGAGTGAAGAAGATCTCCTCGAATGCTGGAGACGCCTGGAAGAGCACTTCCATTCAATAGGAGTAAAAATGGCTTCGGAGCTCACTCAGCTGATCAGTAATCTGAAGAGTGAAGGAGATCTCCTCGAATGCTGGAGACGCCTGGAAGAGCAGTTCCATTCAATAGGAGTAAAAATGGTTTTGGAGCTCACTCAGCTGATCAGTGATCTGAAGTGAAGAAGATCTCCTCGAATGCTGGAGACGCCTGGAAGAGCACTTCCATTCAATAGGAGTAAAAATGGCTTCGGAGCTCACTCAGCTGATCAGTAATCTGAAGAGTGAAGGAGATCTCCTCGAATGCTGGAGACGCCTGGAAGAGCAGTTCCATTCAATAGGAGTAAAAATGGTTTTGGAGCTCACTCAGCTGATCAGTGATCTGAAGAGTGAAGAAGATCTCCTCGAATGCTGGAGACGCCTGGAAGAGCACTTCCATTCAATAGGAATGAAAATGGCTTCGGAGCTCACTCAGCTGATCAGTAATCTGAAGAGTGAAGGAGATCTCCTCGAATGCTGGAGACGCCTGGAAGAGCAGTTCCATTCAATAGGAGTAAAAATGGTTTTGGAGCTCACTCAGCTGATCAGTAATCTGAAGAGTGAAGGAGATCTCCTCGAATGCAGGAGACGCCTGGAAGAGCACTTCCATTCAATAGGAGTAAAAATGGCTTCGGAGCTCACTCAGCTGATCAGTAATCTGAAGAGTGAAGGAGATCTCCTCGAATGCTGGAGACGCCTGGAAGAGCAGTTCCATTCAATAGGAGTAAAAATGGTGTTGGAGCTCACTCAGCTGATCAGTAATCTGAAGAGTGAAGGAGATCTCCTCGAATGCTGGAGACGCCTGGAAGAGCACTTCCATTCAATAGGAATGAAAATGGCTTCGGAGCTCACTCAGCTGATCAGTGATCTGAAGAGTGAAGAAGCCTTTGAGCAATGATTTGCAGCGTTTTTTACCCACCAACTTTTTTTTACCTACCAGCTAGGTACTACCTACCACACCATACTGCTTCACACCTTCACAATCAAGTTTATTAGAAAGAACTAAACGCTTCACACTCGATTGGAAAAATAGAAAGCTTCGTATGGAAATTTGATTACTGGTTACGCAGGAGGCAAAACTGTATACAAATCGAAGAAATAACAGCGATCGCATTTTAGTCCGATAAAATTTGAATGGAGATTAGACCTCTTTTGCGATTCACACTCATGATTCTGTTTTATCGAAGGAAAACCTTCAAGTACTCGTAGGGACCGAACGGTTTGTCCTACAGAGCTCCGGGTGGTCTCAAAAATTTTTAAAAATTCAATACTATTTAAAATTGGTGAAAAAACGATACCTTTATTTCGAGAGTTTTCGAGCTAGGGCACTCTTGAAAATTTCAACCCTTAATTTTCACCCCTTAGAAGTGACCTACATCAACCAAAAGCTTCGCGGCACAACTAGACCCCAAATGGAGCCCATATACCAAATTTGAACCAAATCGGTCCAGTGTTGCTAAGAAAAGTGCCGCGTACGGCGTACGGCGGACGGACGGAAATTTTTTTATTCGATTTTCGTATTCTACGCACCTTGAAACGTAAAACATCAAATTTTGAGGGGGGGTTAAAATTTTTTTTTTCTTGCTCGATTCCAAAGGCTTATTATTGAAAATAATAAACCAAAACTGTCACGAAATTGCGTAACGAAATTGTGTTACAGTGCCTTTATAATGATTTCCGCTTACAACGACCCCGTTGTTAGGTTTGTTCCTTTTCTACAATTTTTAACCCACAAAAATCGTTCACCACTCGTTGGAAAGCTCTCGATTTAACGAACATTTTCATGTTCTCCATAACATATTGACTATACGAATAGCGGAGCTATGGGCATAACTGTTCTCATATTTTGTTTACAAACTAATGATCGTGAGTGTAGAAGATAATTAATCCGGAATCGTCTATTTTATTGAAATTAGGTACCTACCTCTTAATATTAATATTTGTGTCAATTTGTAACATAATATATCTACACTCTTTCGTAGTACCTACCTCTTTACATGGTACCTATCTCTCCTATTAACTGTTGGTAGTTGAGATTTGGTATGAGATGGTTGGTTTGAAAAATACAACAAATAGCTATAGATAGTTATTATGTTAATGGTTCGTTTCACATTCTGACAACAACGGAGGGTGGGTTATAAAATCCTATAGTGAGGTAAAAAGCAATAGGTAAAGACATGAAAATGTCCCAATGCATTGCAGACTCGTATGCAAGCGTTTTTCATCCGATTTCAATGAAATTTTCAGGGATGTTACAGATTAGCATTTAGAGCGTCCCCTATGAAAATCACCACCTTCGAACTGATAGTAGCCACTGGGCATGCGCAAACGTGAATTTCATTGTAACGGCCATAACTTCCCTCTTCATAGAATAACGTAGAATTAGTTGAATACCCTCCAAATTATAACAGTGGTGCCAGCGGTAAAAACGAATTGAAATAATTTCCGCCTTTTGTGATGGCCTCAAATGATGATGACGCAAGGTCGGGAGGAAGTCAGGAGGAAAGATTTTTCTTGGTCGATTCCAAAGGTTCATTATTGAAAATAATAAACCAAAACGTTTCAACATAGGTTTATTTTTTATTCGATTTTCGTATTCTACGTATTCTTACCTTGAAACGTAAAACATAAAATTTTGAGGGGGGGTTAATTTTTTTTTCTTGCTCGATTCCAAAGGCTTATTATTGAAAATAATAAACCAAAACTGATAAACCAACAGCAAACATTGATTTTGAGATTGAAACCTTGAATTTGACTAGATAACGCTATACTCCGAGCTTATTTACTGATCAGCCTTTCTGACTTCAAAGGAGAATTTTAATTAATTTCAATATATTAGAGGTACTAATGAAAGTACTTCCAATCCTTTCTCTAAACTATTTTGGGTGAGATGTAGAGAATTTGTGTTTTTTTTAGAATAACGCTTGCTAGCTATTCGAAAATTCCGACAGCGCCACTCAAGACGGAAAATGCGGTTTGGCCCTGAAGCATTTCTGTATTTCTGCATTTCACTTACGTAAAAAACTGGTTAGAACGAGGGAAGGTGCGTTCCGAGGGTGCATACACGTTTATAAACCCTTGTGAACCCGCATTTTGCTTCCTCACTATCAAACATTGCTCCGTTTTCGTGAATTCAAATTTGGTACTTCCACGATCAAAAAACTCACACGCATTGTGCGTTTCAGGGCTTTGACACCGTACACGAATATTTCTCAAGATATATTTCAATAGAATTTTTCAGAAATTCGCGGGTTAGTTCCAAGACAGTCCTCTTTGATTGTAAATGAATTACTCGACGACCTTTACTAGAAGAATACTATTCAATTCAACACGATAAAGTGTGATTTCCACAAAAAAGGAACACAACGAACTTGACTGAATTTCACAGCAAGGGAATTCTGAGAGGGAAACAAAATATTCTGAAAATTGGGGAGAATTCTCATTCGTGTTATTATTTCGAAAAGTAGGGAAAACAGCAACTTGGTCGTGAATTTCATGTTTCATTGCTATAACTTTACCTGCTCACTCTGTATGTCCACGTATGTCCTTGTGATACTGTCCACCCACTTGGTAGATGTGTTTAGTTAGGTACCTATCTTCCCATTGTCTCATACCCAGAAACATGTATATCAATGTCGCGTGATTGAAGTAGGTACTACAGACCCACTCAAAGATGGCACTGTGAATGCCCCTCGTTCAACTCTACATCGGAGATAACAAGCTACATAATATTATGACGAATTCAAGTACTACCGAAAAACACTGAAATGTAATCTAATTAATTTACTATCCACGAGTTTGTTTTGGCTCACGTTTTGAAAAATGCTCAATATGAACGACATGGAACTAAGAAAAAACGAGGAGAACTCGGCAGATAAGTCAAGTGATAAAAGGCTCGTTCGTACCGATAATTTGGAGAACACACGCCTCGCACCAACCAATTTTTACACACTTTCCGAAAAGGTTTCTAAGAAAAAATACGATTTTCAGAAAATAGTGCCTAAATAATGACAGTAGAAAAGATGAGTTCGTAAGCGAAAATGTTCGAGTTTCAGAATATTTTGTTCTAGTAAAGGTCGTCGAGTAATTCATTTACAATCAAAGAGGACTGTCTTGGAACTAACCCGCGAATTTCCGGAAAATTCTATTAGAATCGTGCAATATTTTCGTATGGTTTTGTAGAGAACCGAACCAAAATTGTAGTCAAAGCCCTGAATTTTTGTGCTGTTTGAAGCTGTGTGAATTTTTTGATCGTGGAAGTTCCTATAGCTAGCTTCGTTATTCTAAAAAAACCTCGGCGCTTTGCGCCTCGGCAGGGGGCTCCGCCCCCCTGCACCCCCCGGTTTATTTCTTTTTCCATACTCTGTATGAAATCATAGGAACACAGAATGTGTTTTTGCGATGCTAGTCATCCGTTAAATAAAAAACAACAATAATAAATGTGGAGTCTTTGGCAATAATAAAATAAATAATTGTTAGACATTTAATTTAGTCTAAAACCCTATAAATGATATATAAATAAATATGTAACTACAAGAAAAATACTATATAAATTGAGAGCTTTCCAACGAATGGTGAACAATTTCTGTGCAATGAACACTGCGGGAGTTCTATTTCCTTACCAACGGCTTGGTTGCACGTGAAAATCATTATAAAAGGCGCGTAACGGTTTTTTCTGTCGCTTTTTCGTGACGATTTTTTTTCGGTAGGTCATCGCAAAAACACATTCTGTGTTAAAATTCTCTACATCTCACCTAACATAGTTTAGAGAAAGGATTGGAAGTGCTTTTATCAGTACCTCTAATAGATTGAAATTAATTAAAACTGTCCTTTGCAGTTGAACGGGCTGATCAGTAAATAAGCTCGTAGTATAGCGTAGTAGCTCGTAGTATAGTAGCTATACTAGATAGGGGAGAACACTTCTGGGGAAATGGGCCGCGAGAGTCTAAATGAAACACGACACTATTGGGTCAGAGAACAGTCACTATCGGGGAAGCGATAAACGACACAATCGGGGAACTGGCGACTCACTATCATGTTTTTTGACCATCGTCCTCTCGCACTAAACCATGGAACACTGAACCGAACTTCTTTCAGTTCATTTCGAGATACAGATTGTTTGGACTTACCGCCTATTTGAGGCGGGAGACCAAAAAGCAGTGCTACCAACCCTCAAGTTAGTTCCTAGTTCTGCCGCTTGGCGAATCAGTTCACAATTACTTCTGATCATGCAACCGTTAGGTGGTCCTATTTAGCAATAATGAGCCAGAACTGAGAACAGGAGAATAATAATAAGAAATGAATAATTAGGTCCTTCAATGAGCAGAATAGTTCTATGCAGCCGCTGCTATTCAGATCATTGGGGTAACCCTCCGTGCTCCTATCCGTTATACCCGCTGTTAATTTTCATCTTAGTTCATCCGTTTTAGATCAATAGATACTGTTGTCAAAACTCTTATATTGTGACCGTTTTTAGTTCTTTATCCCGAGAAAATAAACACAGATATTAAGGTAAGTTGCAGAGCTGTTTGAAGAGGAAAGCCTCTGAAGAAATGTCGATGAAACCTAACAAATTGATTAGAACTGAGCTGCAAAAAAACCCTGTCTCCCACTTAGAACATAGCGACATGAGGCTCATCCAGAAGAGTATGTACGATGCCCGGCGAAATTTTCTCCCCGTTCTTCCCAAATCGCAAGAAGAGGCACTTCGTCAGCTATTCGAACTACCACAGTCCGGAACAGATCGATTTTGCTATATGCGATGGGTATCCGACTTGCTGATTTTCACTACACAGGCCAACCTACAGTTGCTGACGAACGCCGAGCACGTTTTTGCAGACGGAACCTTTTCTCGAGCACCCAAATTTTTTTATCAACTGTACTCCGTCCACGTATTTAAAAATGACCTCTACGTCCCTGTCGCAATGACGCTTTTAAATTTACCTTGGCAGTATACCGACCGTATTTACAAAAAATTAAATCGTTTCTAATTACAGCGACTATTTTCTCCTTTGAAGGGTGCTCCCCAATTGTGATTAATTCACAATCGCTTGTCCCCAATAGTGCTTTTTCCAGTTCCCCAATAGTGGTGGCGGTCACTTCCCCAATAGTTACTCAATTCCACAATCGTGCTTCCCCCACTAGATAGTATAGCTAGTAACTGTACTACATAGTATAGTATAGTACGAACGTACCTTGTAAAGTAACTGCTATACTCGTAATATAGTAGCTCGGTGTAGCTCGTAGCATAGCGTTACCTAGTCAAATTCAAGGTTCTAATCTCAAAATCAATGTTCGATGTTGGTTTATCAGTTTCTGTAGGTTAAAACGTAGGTATCGGGAATCAGATTTGCAATCCAAAATCTTAACAGGTGCGAGGGAGAGGTTTGATCAAGTAAACGTATTCCAGAGAGTGCACAACGAAGGAATGAATATGCCTTCTTTATTTGCACACCAAAGCTCGGATGCACAACGAAGGTATGGACACAATGAAGGAAGGTTCATCTATCTGCGATAGATTGTATTCCTTCGTTGTGCACGTTCTGTTCGGGAGCTTGATAGCGACATAGTTTACTTCTAAAAGTAGGTTCTGGAGAGAGTGGAATACGACTGTTTAACAAGTGTTTTTCAAACAATCGAATCTCTGCCTTTAATCAGTTCGGATTTTGGTTAGCCAACAGTTAGTAGTAGGAACTTACCTACCTACAATGCAGATATGTACGAACTTTACCGATATCTTGAACGTTTCAACATTCAAACTCTGACAGATCAAGTTTTGTTCTGGAAAATCTTGAATTTGTTTTGGAATTTGGAAAACCTATAATTTAATTAGGAATACCTTGAATTTGACTTGGAAATGCTATAAGATATTAGTAATCTCTCGTTAAACCAAATCGCGTGACAAATTCGAAAATTTTTAAATGGGTACATTATTAGGACGTCCTACGATAAGACTTGGCGTCCTTATGCGATTAAATCTGGCGTAAAGGAGGACAACGCTCATCGAAGACAAAATAACCACATTTGAAACCATTCTGAATCCCAATCCACATTTACCGGTTGATATCGAAAGACGTCCTTTTTTGTCCTCATCTAATGGCACGTCCTCTGGAGTTCATGCATTACTAATCAATGTGTTTTTCTATTATCACAATATTAGCCTCTATCACCCGCGAGTCCGTGAACAACTAAACATTACAAGACAGCAATAATATCTTGTTCAACATGCCAAGCTTTCAATGAAATTGGTAGGAAAATGTTTCATAAAACCAAGCCATTACATTATATTAATATCATCGTTGTCTTGTTGATAGGTCAGGTGATTAATGATGACGAGGAAGCTATGTGCCACACCCACATGGCAGACTTTTATTTCGTGCTTCATTGCTTATCATTGTGAATATTTAATCAATTCACGACGAATTCTCATATTCTCTATAAGCTCTCTATAATAATAGAATTTATTTCATTTATTGTTTCAATAAAGCTTATCTTCTTCGACGACAGCTAATCTCAGTTTTGTAAGATTTTGATAGGTTGGTGATTTGAGACAAAAACTGTAATTTGACAAAAACTGTAATCTCCGTATTGACTAGCATTTGACAATGAAACATAATTACCCAACTACAATTATGGAGTTTTTTCTCCAAACTAAACTGACATTAGTTTTTCAAAAGGTATAAAAACGCAACAAAGTGCAAATCTTGATTTCAGTCAGTAGGTAGGTACTCAACTACCTACTAAAAGAACCGCTTCCTCCGGATGTTCGCAAACGGGCCAAAGTATCCCGGAAGTCGTGTGGAAGGGTCGAGGACACCTCGGTGTACCATCGCACGTTACCTTGCGAATCACGGTAATTATTCATCCAATGTGTGAAAGTACTCGAATGGCGAACGCATATTTTATGTAAACGTGAAAAGGGTGAGTATCTGAGCTGTTGCAGAGTAGGTCGACTTCCTAACTTCAGTGATGACATTTTCTTTCTTTTCTGACATTTTTTATTAGAGGGAATTGGTACTTTTTCACTTCACAAAGACACCTAGATTGTCGAAGAAAAAAAAGGAAAAACCAAAACAAAATTTTTTGGGGAATGATAATTCCTGGGGACAGTGAAGGAAGTGCTTTGGCCCTCGGTTTGTTATTATGATGTAACTGTTCTCAACATCAAGAATAAAATATAAATTATCACTATCTATAAAGTTAAATAAATAACTGCTCGTTAAAGATCACGATCACTTTCAAGTCAAAACCACAAACGTCTAAATCACACCTACAGCATTATTTCAAGTATCCTCCGCTAGGGATAGTAAAGCATTTTCCCCTTGAATCAGCTGCATCGCATTATCTCAAGCTTTACCAAAACAGGTATTAGTTAACTAAGCTTATCTCATATGATTCAAAGGCGAACTAATGCTGTAGGTGTGGTAGGTATTAGACGCTCGTGCTTAACAACATCATTCGTTGCTAAGAAACACAAATCAGCAACAGGGAACTGGAGTTTCAAGTTACAGTTTAATTCACATGTAAGCTTGGGTTTTACTGTTGAATTGAAGATTCTCGAGTGAACCCGTTTAAAACCGACCCAAATATAGGTTGAGAGGCTATATTGACATAAGCTAAGGTAATTGAATTTAATGTAAATATTGAAACTGAATTTTGAAATAATTAATAATTACCTGTAGCGGTTCGGAGGTAGCTGAAGGCTCTTAAAATCAAAATAATACCTGAAGGGTCTAGTACTGGTAATTCTCTAAATATGGTTAGGTCTGAAAGACTGAAGTTAGTTTCCTGAAGGGAATTGTAGTGCACGAAAAGTGAAACTGTGCACGGTGAACTGCGCATGCATGAAAATGATGCGTCGCACTAAAATGGTGTGATCGCACGAAAATAGTGCGATCACACGTAAAACCTGTCTGTTATGGAAATTTAGGTAGTTAAATGAGAAATGCAGTTTTTACAAGCTAATAGGAACTCTTTTAATGAAAATAAATGGTAATGTGATTCTACGTTAAGATTCTTGTGAGCAAAAATACAAGATACAAAATAAATGGTTTTACATGAGATTTGTGCGTTTTCAATCTCCTTTCTCTCCTTCTTACAAACGACTTTACAAATGACTTTACAAATGACTCTACTCGATTTTACACAATTTAACGTCTGACTCGACTGACAGACTGATATTACTAAATTGTTCATTTACTCGACTTGAACTCGTTATTCCTACACAATTGAACACAACTAACATTGGCCAATGTATAGATTAGTTTTTTACACTCATAGCGGTGGGGTCCGAAGGAAATCCAAAGGTGGTGTGATGAGAAGATCTCGGGGGATGGTCCAAATGGATGTCACGAAGTCTTACCGTTGGAGGAAAAGGGGGTGGCTCGTATATCAGACTCGTGGGCAACAGGACTTTCTCGTCGGAATGATATCGAGGGGAATCCAAACACTACTTGCATTAAGGGGGTCGATATTCGTATCTATCTTATGCAGAGGAGAGCGGATTTAAGCTTCAAGGACTGGGACAGTTATGGCCGCTCCACGCGGTGACTAGATCATTTCTTTGTTGGAGCCCCCACCCTCCATCAAAAGGTGTCCGGGCAGGGATCCGTGGCAGCCCGTGATTGGCAGATGGTGACGTCAGGCCAACGTGAGCGCTTCTGGTGGTGGGCGCCTAAGATGATGGTGGCGCCCTGGAGCGGGGACGGTACTATGCCCGCTCAACCCCGCCGGCCCCCGATGGAGGAAGGGAGCATAGGTGGAGTTCGCTCAGCCCCCTCACTGCTGGGTTAGATCAGTGAGCGGGGGCTCACACACATTAGTTACAGTTTAGTTCCAATCACAGCATTTTGGTAGTATCCGATAAATTCACGACCTTTAAAATTAAGCGTAAATATGATTAGGTATCATAAAAGCTATGGGAATGAGAAAGGAATCCGATTCCCTCTACTCATGTTACTATCACTAATTGTTGAAAGAAAAACGTTTACAAAGTTGGGTGGGTAGTATAGCTTTCTCATACAGAAGTTTCAAAATGATATGGATGTAAAAAATTAGATGGCGTAAAAATGCTTCTTTAAATTTTTGAGCGGTAAAACTGATAAGTTCCTCAACGTGAAACATGATTTTCAAGATCACGTTAAGGGTTTCAGAGTTGGCAAACAGCAAGGGAATTCGACTTTTTCATGTTTCTACCGAGGCTCTTCTCCCTTCAAAAACTACCCCTCTGACTGAAATTAAGCCAGTCAAACCTCATTTAAGCGAGTGTTTGTCCAATGTTGATGAAATTCATTGGGGGCCCATCTACATTCACCAATTTATAAAATTTCACAAAAAAAACTCGGTTCTTCGAGCCTCGCCAGGGGGTAGCCCCTGGACCCCCTGATGGTTACTGCTACAGCCTAAAATTCAAGACACATGGAACATGCTCTAGCCGTGTTTTGTTGGTTTGTTGTTTCCTTTTACTAGGAATTTGTTGTCTGTTGTTTTAATTTACCTAGCTCTTTATGGGCCTGCTTTTCCAATTGCTCGTGATTTCAATCACCTCTTTGCAAATGAGCTTCCTTACTCGCTCTTCCGTGGAAGTAGACGATGACTCACTACTTTGTAAAGAATTCTCAATCACAACAAAGGTATTCTTATTATTAAGAAATCGAAAACATCTAAAGCGCCGAAGAACACATCACAACTAAAAGACCTCGTTCATAAATAAATCTCGCCTAGGTTTCAAGATCGTAAAACCCAAGCCAACCAACAACATCAATGTAATCCACTAATGCCCTCTTTCACCAAACATTCGAAACGAGTTTAAACCAAGAGTGCCTAGAAATAATCGACGTTTAGCAATAAACGTCTTTCACAAGAGCGATTTACGAGTTTAAACTCCATCTCGAGGGGTTCGAGTTTAAACGGTCGAAAGTCGGCCGAATAAAGTCGGTATGCTCGTTTAACTAAAAATTTAATATGGCTGCGCAGTGAACATTTTTTATTGTTGTGAGATTTTGTGTGTGTTCTCGGAAGTGTTTTGTGTTTGGAAATGGATATGCCATTACAAATAATTTATGACTCGTCTGACGTCCCTGGGAGACGTCCGAGGAGAATCCTTCAACGTGTTCTCACTACCAAGCCCACAGTCATCAAAGTCCTAAATTTGATTGATACTCGGCTAGAGTTCCCGATGAAATACCTTGTAAACCAGGAACAGGTCAAACAGAAGAAAGGTCGTCCTTAACTTACCTACCTTTATTAATACGAATTATTAACTAATAAAAAATTAAAAGAACCAATATTGTATATTAACCGATTGGCAATAAAGAAATCGGAATGACTCGCGACAACCTCGTATCACTGAACATCAACGCTTCTATTGCCCCAAATGCGTCATTATGTCCAACTTTCATTCATTTCACTCGAAATTTCAAGGTTAGCTAAGCTCGATTATCTCAATCGCCGTTTAACTTTGATTTGGGTTGGTGAAAGACGCTCGCCATCTTGCTGGGTTACTCCTTCAGATTAACAATCAAGGCGTTTAGTTAAACGTGATTTGAACAACTTTTGGTGAAAGTGGGCCTAAATCGATGTTGGTTTTTACCGCGAATGTTGTTTACAGTTCTTTTAAATCAGAGGTATATCTCAGCTTCGTCCATATTTATAGCTGTTTTGGCAGTATGTACATTACGCATAAATTGAGGGCTTTTCAACGAGTGGGGAACGATTTTCGTGGGATGAAAACTAAAGTAAAGTGAAGTAAACAACCATTTTAGGTTGGATTTTCGTCCGACTGCCATTCCTGGCGTCGCGGAAGTCATCAGCTGTCTTCCTAAGGGAAGATCAGAATTTGTTCTGATGATTTCGATCATGGCTTCCCATTGCCTCACCCTGGGTTGGGCCCTGGGTTGGGACGAGGGGGAACAGCGACCGGCCTACCCGAAAATATGCTCCAGAGGCGAGCCTCGAACTCATGGCCCCGCAACCGGCCCGAGACTCGTCTCCAGAGACACATGCCGGAACTCGCTCGGCCACAGCTGAACCCCGGGATGAAAACTAACGGCGATACATTTCCCTAGAAACGGGTCGGTTGTAAGTGAAAATCATTACGAAATCCCGAGCTACTTTCGTTCCACGGTTTCGTCACGTTCTTGCCCAGTTGGGTGATGGCTAAAGCATGTTCCATGCTTTAAAAAACCCTGATTTCATGTTTGTGAAAAAGAACCGTCAAACTACCGACGTCAAAATGGTTTGGAAATTTTGACATCGGAGGACTCAAATGACAGGATACTAAGCTTTCCTATATTTTTTTAATGAGGAAGCAGAAAATCACGTTGGGAATATTTGTGTAGTCAATTATCTCTAGAGGCCATAGAATTTGTGATTCGTAAATGAAACCTCAAAAACAATGTCCAAAATATAAATAAATCAATAAAATAGATCCCTGAAGTCTTCTATGATCTCGAGTTACACCCAATTTACACACCTAAACCACTGAAAATGCTGCAAATTGTTACACAACGGTTTATTATTTTTCTGTAAAGATCACCCGTTTGCGAAGAACACGTTTTTTCCCACCACATTATCGCGCAGGAATAACAATAAGTTTATTTTGATAGAAAGTTCCTACCAGCTAAACATCGTTACCACAAAGTTGTGGGTTGCTTTAATTGATTTTATTCTTGGTAGTTAAGGAAGCACAGGTGCTTGACATGAAATTCCATTCGAACAAACTCAAAAATTTTGAATTTGGGATTCAACGTACGCTGAAACGTAAACAATCAAATTTTGAGGGGTGTTACAATTTTTTCTTGCTCGATTCCAATGATTCCAATTGAAAATAATCAACCAAAATTGAAGAGTTTTCTTTCAAACGGCCATCCATTTTTTAGACTTTTTGTTTTTTCACGAATTTTGAATCTTTTTGAGGCCTATCACCTCATGATTTGAGTTCCTTCCGAAACGCTTTGTATCCCCCTTTAAAAGCTTGTTAAAAACGCTGCAAATTATTACACAATGGTTTATTATTTTTCTATATAGATCACTCGTCTACAAAATCACCAACCATCCAATATGAAGAGAAGAAAAAAGAAAAAATCAAAATCACCAACCATCGATCGCATTTCGGTCAGCTTTAATTTGAACGGAGATTAGGCCTCTTTTGCGATTCACACTCGTGTTTTGATTTATATATATATATTTCAATATAAACCCTTAAATTTTCGTAGGGAGCGAACGGTTTGTCCTACAGAGCTCCGCGTGGTCTCAAAAAATTCCTAAGAATCTTAAAATTGGAGAAAAACAAAACCTTTATATCGAAATTTTTTGAGTTAGGGCGTTTTCAAAATTTCAAAATTGATTTTGGAACCCTTAGAAGTGACCTACATCAACCAAAAGCTTCGGGGCACAACTAGACCCCAAATGGAGCCTACATACCAAATTTCATCAAAATCGGTCGATGCTAAGTGGCAAAAGTGCCGCGTACGGCGGACGGACGGCCAAATTTTTATTCGATTTTTGGATTCTACGTACCTTGAAACGTAAACCATCAAATTTTGAGGGGGTGTTAAAATTTTTTTTTTTCTTGGTCGATTCCAAAGGTTCATTATTGAAAATAATAAACCAAAATCGGGTTTGCCGACAAAAGGGCTTATATCCATCTGATGGTTTTCAATAAAAACTTTTGTTAAAATCTGTTTTCGGATTCAAATTTTGAGGGGGGATGGAATATTTTTTCTTGCTCGATTCCGAAGGTTCATTATTGAAAATAATTCGTAAACCAGTAAAAGGAAATAAAAATACACACAACCAAAAAACTCGTTTTTTTTTCATAGTGGTTCATATCCATCGTGTTTCATCAAAAGGGCTTATAACCAAATAAGAAATGGCCGTGTCTCCCTCAAAACGCATGCCAAAATTTCGAAATTTGTTCTTACAATCAAAAGTTCCATGAACCAAATATTTGGAAAATTTGGGAACCCTAGACAACTTTCTTCGCCATGAAATAAATTTTCTCAATTTCCCACTAATAATTCCAAGTGGATAAAATACCGTTTGACAGAAAACTCCTCAATTGGCCAAATTGTGGCTATCCATAAGAAAAATGTGAAATCTCACCCTTGCTTTAGCCGCTCCTGTTTATTCTCCGATTCCTTCGCACCCTCAGGGTCACCTTTTTCCGCTACCACCATAGGATAAATAGAATTCGTCGATTCCATTATTTATGCCAATTTTATACCGATATGTATTTACAATAAATATTTCGTCATTATTCGATTATGGTTTTTACTAAAGCATTTCACGATTTTTTTTTCGAGTTTCGGGTTTTTGCGATCGAAAAATTTCCCGGATAGTTGCGAGGTACTTTTTAATGCAATTTTGACGTCGAGGCCGACGGCTGAAACAGGTTTGAGCCGCAGGTGGACGCGTTGCGCCACTCGCGAATCGCTCCCACCACCTGCGACGGGCCACCTCCAGCTACCAACGACCTACGAGTAACTGTTTGGGAGATACGAGTCGAGGGTAAAAGCAACTGTCCATTCATTGACACCCGCTGATTGATCAGGCAGGTTACTCCAACGAGGGTCCCCACTCTACCAAGCAAAGGAGAAAGTAAAAGTTCGACCCACATTTCTACTTTTCCTGGCGATCGCATCCGAAAGGAATGTATTGCAATCGCCTGGAAACTAATTTCCTGACACATCTCTTCATAATGTGGAGGGAGTGCTTAAGGTCATGGGGGACGACAAGTGTGCGAGTGAGGGAAGATGCCAATAGTTATTAACACTTATCTCAGCTGTCGGTTGACTGATGTCAAAATTTCAAAGTGATCTGAGTTCATCTCAACCAAATAAAGGAAGCTTTAATGGGGTATTTCAGTCAATTGCTTCCTCACTACCGAAGGTAGGGAAGCTTTGTATTCGTGAAAGAAGTGAAAAAAAAAAAATGTCCTCCAAAATCAAAATTTCCACTTGCTTTTTGCGTTTTAGAGCTTCCCGAACAATTTTGGTTCCGTGTCTGTCTGTCTGTCTGTCTGTCTGTGGTCAATCCTTGTCCCGGGCAAAACTATACTAACCTGTGGTCCGATTTTGATGAAATTTCCAGGGATTGTGCGGGTTAGGTCCTAGACGGTCCCCTATAAATTTCAGCATCTTCGGACCAATAGGAGCGAGTGCGCATGCGCAAACGTGAATTTCCTGGGACCTCGGTTTCTCGGTTTCTAATGAACCGATTTTGCTCAAATTTGGAGGTTAGGGACTAACTTCTAAGAAACACCCTATAAGTTTCAATCAAATTGGTCAAGCAATAGCCGCTGCGCATGCGCGAACTTTAAATTTATTGTTACAACCAAAACTCCGCAACTATTCAACCGATTTCGATGAAATTTTCAGGGATTGTGTGGGTTAGGTCCTAGACGGTGGACCGCTAATATTTTGGTATTCAATAACTCTTTGAATCATAATTTTT